>PVKM010020562.1:0-23276 GCA_004027735.1 Carollia perspicillata
CCCCCCCCCCCAGTTATTGTCACTTTGTTCTTTATTTCAATGTCTCTGGTTGCATTTTGCTTGCTCGTTTATTTTGTTGATTATGTTCCACTATAGGTGAGATCATATGGTATTTGTCTTTTCATCGCCTGCCTTTTTTCACTTAGCATAATGCTCTCCAGTTCCATCCATGCTGTTGAAAAGGGTAGGAGCTCCTTCTTTCTTTCTGCAGTATTTCATTGTGTAAATGTATCATAGTTTTTTGATCCACTCATTTACTGATGGGTACTTAGGCTACTTCCAGCACTTGGCTCTTGTGAATTGTGCTGCTATGAACATTGGGGTGCATAGGTTCTTTTGGATTGGTGTTTCAGGGTTCTTATGGTATAATCCCAACAGTGGAATTGCTGGGTCAAAAGGCAGTTCCATTTTTAGTTTTTTGAGGAAATTCCATACTGTTTTCCACAGTGGCCACACCAGTCTGCATTCCCACCAACAGTGTACTAGGGTTCCCTTTTCTCTCCAACCTCACCAGCACTTGTTGTTTGTTGATTTGTTAATGATGGCAATTCTTAGTGTGCAAAGTGTGGTTTCATTGTAATTTTAATTACATTACATCCTTCCTTAAGACCCTTGTCAAGAACTGTAAAGGATCTAAGAATGGTCTCCACTTGAAAGCTAACAAGTGAGCCTACCACAATCATGGATATTGGCAGAAGACACAAGCCTCCTGGGTCAGAGACAAAGGACTTCATTACTCATGACATAACAAGCATCATTAGCTTCATTTTTGCCCTGGTTCTCCTTGTCTTCAAGTCCCATAGAAGCAACATGGAGCAATCCAGGTAGATGTTATATATGCAAAAGTTTTGTGTCATAGTCAATGAAGCCCAAGATTAGGAAACCTGAGTTATTTATAATGAATGCAAGCAAGACTGCCCAAACTTTGTCCCAGTGGGAAGCATTATCTTTACATATTGTACAGCCTTTTCTGTTCTGGAAGAAGGGATACATTATCTCTATCTTGCATGGTTGTTTACTGTACAAATATCCTTGCAATGGTAGTCCAGAACAAAATCTGTTTGTACAAACAGTGCTCATAAGATATGACAAATAAAATGAGACCCATGGAGAATTGTCCCCCAATATGTGCTACACTCATGAAGCCTGCCATTACTACCCAAGTCCTAGCCCCATCACCTTTTCTGGACTTCCATCAAATACTTCTTTGCAGACTCTTACATGTGTAATTTATCATTAGTTAGAAAGTGTTCAGAACAAAACATAGCACATTCTGAGCATAAAATACCTGTCAGCTGTTGTCATTGTATTTGTTTCATTCTAGGTATATTATAATTTCACAAAAGAGAGAATGCATCTTTGATAGTAAGGACAGTATTATTTTGGTTTTCTCAGTGACTTGCATAAGCAGGCAAGCATTCACCAAAGTGCTTCCAACTCTCTCTCTCTAATTAAAGTTACTACCATGGTTCTCAGGATGGCTTCCTAAAAATATGAGACTCTAAAGGACAAATACTCCCTGCTTCAAAATTAGACTGCTTTAATGACAGATGTCAGAACTTTCTACTCTACTTTCTGAATGATCGAATGCCTTTAATTTGCCTGGGCCTCTTGGACACTGGATAGATGTCAGCTCTAGCCTCTGATATATGTCTTATCCTTCTGGTCTGCCAAGATTTCCTAGATTTATGACTTTGAGACACATGAGTAGCTCATATAGTCCTGAATTTGTCTAGAAATTCTACCCTCTCACACCTTCCTACAGTATGTTAACATCTTTCTGGATGCATTCTGACCTATCTAGACTTGCTGATAGTCTAGTTCACACTCGCTATTTAGTGAGTTGAGTCAAATTCTCTAGGTCCTATCAACAGCCAGCCACCTAAATTTTTTTTTACCATCTTTAGCTTCTTTTTTCTAGCAGCAATATAAAATGATGCCTAGGAGTTCAGGCCTTGGGCACTGTGCTTGGGATCATATCTTGATTCTGCCGCTCACATGGCTCTTAGGGAAGTAATCACACTGTACTGTGCCTCATGTATAAAATGGAAATAATGTTTCCCAATTCATAGAGTTGTTGTGAGATAACATATGTAAAACACTTAACAAAGTATCAACACATGGTAATTGCTCAATAAATATTAAGTATAATTGCTTATTACTGTTATTATCATGATGATCATTCCCTGAGGATCTCGGATTATAACTCATAGAAGTGGGTTGGTTACTATTCACATGATTAATAAAAAAAACCTCACAATCCTGCCATAATTTCAGTGCCCAGGAACTCTAATCAAGGCAGAGATTGATTGAGCTACTGAAGTATATTTCTCCTTAAAAAATGTTGGCATTTCCTTTTGCTATATGGATTCTATTCTTGAACCTGATCTAACAGAGTCATTGGCATAGTGGTGTCTTCCTGCCTCATTCTCTATCCTTTTACCTGGGCATATGCTTTTCTGAAAAATGGCTGCTGGGAAGAATCTGGGAAGGGACCAGGGCAGTGATGACTGAACCATCTCAGGAAGGTAGAAATTAAGCATATTTTTCTGGGAAAGTGGAAAGGGAAGATAGTTACATAACTATCCCCATTATTGTAAATGGTAATCAGCTCTTTTCAAATAGAAAGAGAAGAAAATAAGATTAAAATATGATAAGAGAAATTTAGGTTTTTAAAAATAATGTACTTTGAAAGGAAGCATGACTCAAATTCAGCAGTGTAGAGGGAAGAGGGTAAGGGGCTATAAAGATGTCCTGGTAATGTTTATAAATTCTATGCATTATCCACTTCTTACCTATCTCTCAAAAATCTCTTTGCTAAAGATAAGTATCATTATGTATGCAAATAAGAGAAACTGTGCCATGCAAAATAATTCTTATGCTGCTCATAGTTGTAAGTGCCTTTAATAATTGAATCATTTGAAGTATTCACATAGCTACTTAAAAGAAAAAAAAAACATGAAAACAATATAAACAGAAAAAGTTACGCACTTGGTAATTAAACTCTTACCTTTTTGTATCGCCCTTTATTGAAATCAAAGCATTACTCAAGAATGGTAAGGAGGCAATCTTCTGAGTTAAACTCTTGAAACATAAAATTTTATTTTCTATTAATTTTTATCTTCTTGTTCTGTGTGAAAGACAATACTATTGAATAAATGCATTGCTTGTGTCCCAATACATGTCTGAAACAAGACCTATTCTTGGTTTATATCCCATTGAGAGAATTGTGGCCTCATTTTCTCATTCACATTATTTAATACTTGGCTGCAGCTGCTTCTCTGGCAGTAGGTAGGGTATTTGATGAGTCTTCCATGTTGCATAAACATTTTACTTCAAAGAGAGTGCCTCTTCATATCCAACTGAATCAAGGCAGACATATAATTCTGTCCATCTTTAATATTTCAAAATCATTTGGGTTTTTGTTAATGGAGTATCATTAGGTGCAATTTGAAATTTTTCATGGACATACATGAATTCAGTCTATTTGTGCAACATGAGCTCTTGCCTCTGAAGTCTTTGGGAGATTTCCTTTTATATATCATTCTCCTAACATCATATTTTCTTCTCCAGGTGACTCAATTTTGTAGTCATGATAAATATTATCTCCCCATTTCACAAATATTTATTAAAAGTATAATAGGATCCTAACATTGCACCAAACACTGGGATAATGGTGCCTGCATCACAGAAGCCATGGTCTGCTTAGGAGGCCAGGTACTACGTGCCCTGAAATCCCATACCTGGGAGTTCTAAATATTATTGGATGGGAAAGGAAATATTTCAATCAAGGTTCCAGTTTCTCAGAAGCACAAGGGAAATAACCTCAACAAGGAGGTTGTACTTATTAAGCAAAGGTACATGATGTGGTTAGTTCCAGAAGCAGAAAATAATTCTTTGTCAGCTGAAGGCAGCTTGGGAGAGAACATTTTGTACTATGTTAGCTGGCTTTATCCTACAGAACAAGAAAACTGTTAAAATGTAAAACAGGGTGTAGAACGGTCAGATTTATATTTGACAAGCATAAATCAGAAGGTCAAGTTAGATAGGCTGCATGGGAGATAAACTTAAGTAGCCATACCGGTTAGAAAGTAGTTGAGTCACTACACATGAGGGATCACACTAGCATGAGAAAGAAAGAGAACAGAAATAATCTACAAATAGAATACAGTAATCCCGCGTTATTCACGGTTTCAGTTTCTGTGGTTTCACTTACCTGTGTTCAAGCACAGTCTGAAAATATTAAATGGAATATTCCAGAAAATAATTCATAAGTTTTCAATTGAATGCTGTTCTGAGTAACATAATGAAATTTCACACCATCCTGTTCTGTTTTGTTTGGGATAAAGCCCCTCTTTTTCCAATGCATTGACCCCATATACACTATCTCTCTGGGTGAGCAAATGCCCTGGTATCTTAGTGCTCATGTTCAAGTAACCCTTATTTTACTTGATAAAGACCTGCAAGAACAGTGATGCTGGCACCTCAGATATGCCAAAGAGAGGCTATAAAGTGCTACTTTTAAGTGAAAAGATATGTGTGTATAGGAAAAAACATAGTATATCAGGGTTTAATGCTATCTGCAATTTCAGGCAGCTACTGGGGACTTGGAATGTACCCCAGACAGGCAAGGGCTGGGGACTACTGTATTCAGATCTATTTAAGTTCAACATCTAACATATAACCATAGAAAGGCATAATAAACATCGCTTGAATTAAAGAACAAAAAAATGATTCATTAAAAATGGATTTCAAATGGAAAACTTCCAGAGCTTTGAAGATGATGGAATCATATTTTATGCTGTTATATATGTTTTCACCTTATTCCTCTGTGCTGAAAATGGGGATGTTTCAAACTACATGCAGTGTATGTGTGCTTGTAGATTTAGAACAGTTTGGTGTGTTTTCTGTTTTCTAAAAGCAGCATTGTAACGGGGAGACGTCCCTCAGGATATGCTGTATCACACTGCTCAGCCTCACTCTCAATGGGCGTAGCCTTCACACCTTCCCTTTTGCTGATAAGCCCAAATGTCCCAGTTCAGTGAAGTTCCAAAAACATTTCTGCATTACAGATGTGGATCATGAAGGGGACAGAACACTGGCTGTGTTGCACAGTTAGCCCATGTTACTGAACAAGAGGGTATCAAGAAGCTGGAGTAAATCAAAACTCCCAGGAACTCTTAGGGTATGTGAGAGTGAAAATTTACTCAAGGCAACAGCAATCACCTCCACCCTATTCTTATTCTACTGTTTTCCATAACCCTTCTTACCTTCAAAGACACAATATGACATTCATTTTTTAACTTCAGGAAATTTAACTTCTATACCACACTTCTATCTAACCAACAGGCCGTTTTCTACTTATCCCAATAATATCCTTTATAGAATGTGTTTTCTAGTTCAGGAGAGACCCAGGATTTCATATTTAATTTAGTGCATAAACATTTTTAGTCTCTTTTGACTTAAAACAGTATTTTGGGCTTCTATGATATTGATATATTTGAAGACTATAGGGTATTTATTTTATCTGATGTTTGATATCTTCTCAAAATTTGAATCAGGTTTTGCATTCTTGGCTTAAATATGGCAGCAGGCATATTATATCCTAACGTATCACATTCTGAGACCCATCCTATCCTTCTAAATATCTATCGGTGTGAACTTATGGATTCTCATGTCTTGTATAGATGCTCATAGCTGTTAAATATTCATTGTATATTGTATTTTTTATCATTCAAAGGTTTTTCTTTACCTCATTGAGTGCTTCATTAAAAATGTTTTGGTGTTATTCCTAGTCTAATATCTGCTTTCTTATTGCTTTCATTTACCCAGTATATTTTTGCCTATTCCTTTATATGTAGCCTTTTTGAATCAATTGATTTCTGGTATGTCATACATACAATTAGGTTTTCCTTTATGAGATAGTTTGAATATTTTTTCTCTTACTAGGAATTAAGCCAATGCATAATTATCAATATGGCTGATATGCATCATTTTGCTGTATCATTTTATGTCATAATTACTGTGCATATTCTGTTATACTTATGGTGCTTTTCCTCATTGTTATGTATGTTCTTTGCTTTGGTATTTAGGAAGGTGGATATTTTAAATAGTAATTATCCTTGTATTTATACCTTTAATAATGGTCTTAATACTTCCTTTTAAAATTAATCGCTTTTCTATCTCCATTGCCAATTTTAAATGGTATTCTTTGATTACTTAAATAACAAGATTTATATTTTACATTTCTTTGTTCTCATATTCTCCCATTTTAGTTGCATTTTTCTACTTTGTCAGAAATATGTTTATATATTCTTCTTCTACTATGTCCTCAGTTCTGTTTCATGTAAAATTAAATATATTAAATATTTACCACTGTTGAGGCTTACAGGATTGAGCTAACCCTCAAATGGATCTCCTTGGAGGATTTCACACTTTGGATACTTGAAAAATTTGGGGGGCCCCATTATATTTTCTTCTTATATATTTTTTATAATTTATTTTTTATTGTTTATTCTATTACAGTTATCCCAATTATTTTCCTTTTCCTCCCCTCCACCTAGCCCACCCCTCTTGCTCATAGTCAATCCCCTCTCCATTGTCTATGTCCATGAGTCATTCATACATGTTCTTTGACTAATCCCTCCCTCTTCTTTGCAACCTTCCCCCTTCCCTCTTCCCCTCCTACTACCGCTATCAGTCTGTTCCACGTTTCCATGTCTGTGTTCTATTATCCTCGTTATTTTGTTCATTAGGTTCCAGTTATAATGAGGTCATATGGTATTTGTAGTTCGCCAACTGACTTATTTCATTTAGTGCAATAGTCTCTATGGAGTTCCATCCATGCTGTTACAAAAGGTAGGACTTCCTTCTTTTTGCTGAGTAGTATTCCATTGTGTAAATGTACCATAGTTTTTTAATCCTCTCATCCACTGATGGGCACTTGGGCTGTTTCCAACATTCAGCTATTGAAAATAGCACTGCTGTGAACATTGGAGTGCACAAGTTTTTTTGAATTGGTGTTTCAGGATTTTTAGGGTATATTCCCAGCAGTAGAATTGCTGGGTCAAAAGGCAGTTCTATTTTTAATTTTTTGAGGAAATTTCATACCGTTTTCCACAGTTGCTGCACCAGTCTGCAGTCTCACCAACAGTGTACTAGGGTTCCCTCTTCTCCACATCCTCACCAGCACTTATTGCTTATTGATTTATTAATGATAGCTGTTCAGACAAGAGTGAAGTGATATTATGATTTTAATTTGCATCTCTCTGATGGCTAATGATGTTGAGAATTTTTTCATATGTCTGTGAGCCATCTGTATGTCCTCCTTGGTGAAGTATCTATTCAGGTCTTTGCCCATTTTTTAATTGGGCTGTTGGTCTTCCTGGCTTGGAGTCATGTGAGTTCTTTATATATTTTGGAGAGTAAACTCTTGCCTGATGTATTATTGGCAAATATGTTCTCCCATACTGTTTGTTCCCTTTTCATTTTTTTCTTGTTTTTTCATTTTGATGAAGGTTTCTTTAGCTGTGCAGAAACTTTTCAATTTGCTGCATTCCCATTTGTTTATTTCCTTTGCCCTAGGAGATATATCAGAAAAAATACTGCTACATGGGATGTCTGACATTTTATTGTTTTCTGCTAGGACTTTTATGACCATGGCTTATATTTAAGTCCTTTATCTTATCCATTTTGAGTTTACCCTGGTGTAAGGTGTAAGATGATGGTCTAGTTTCACTTTTTTGTATGTACCAGTCCAGTTCTCCCATTTATTGAAGAGGCTATCTTTACTCCATTCAACACTTGTGCCCTTTTTGTTGACTATTAACTGACCATAGAAATTTGGATTTATTTCTGAGCTCTCTGTTCTGTTCCCTTGATCCATGTGTCTGTTCTTATGCCAGTACCAGAGTGTCTTGATTACAGTGGCCTTGTAATATAGTTTACTATCAGGTATTGCAATCCCTCCAAAAATAATCCAAAGAATCAATGAATCCAGGAGTTGATTCTTTGAAGAGATAAACAAAATTGACAAAACTTTAACCAGGCTCATCAAGAAAAAAAGAGAGAGGACCCAAATAAATAAAATCAGAAATAAAAGAGAATTAACAACTATTACCACAAAAATACAAAGGATTGTAAGAAATTACTATAAACTACTATATGCCAATAAACTGGACAACCTAGGCAAAATGGACAAATTTCTGGAAATATTTAATGTCCCAAAACTAAGTCAAGAAGAAGCAGAAATCCTGAACACACCAATAACAACTAACAAAATTGAAGCAGTAATCAAAAAACTTCTGGCATACAAAAGCCCTGAACCAGATGGCTTCAGAGGCAAATTTTACCAAACAATTAAGGGAGAACTAACTTGTTGGGAACTGCTCTGTCTGGTTTCAGGAGTTGTAACCGCCCCCTGTGGCTAAGGCTGAGTGAGTGACCTCCGGACTGTGAGCCACTGAGGAAACAAAACTTATCTCCCTGGCAAGAGCGCTGCCTCTGCCACCTCTAGCCTCCAATGCTTGGTTGGTTAGTCAGAGATGGGTACAACCCCTAAGAGGAGAGACAACCCTAGCAGACACAATCATGTGGGAGGCCATCTAGGAAGGACTCGGGGGCTGCAGCAAAGTGAGGGTGAAGGACCCTCACCCCTCCCCCCCAGCTATTTTGACACAGCCTGAGTTCCCTTTCCATCTGAGAGAAGCTCTGGGAGAAGCGTTTCCTGGCTCTAATCCACTTAAGACTGAGTCTTCACAGGGAGGGGGTTCAGCCCTCTGCCAGCTAGAGCAGTTTCTGGGGTAATCGGACATAAGAAAGATTTTGTAAAGTCCTGTGAGATCTGCTTTGCTAAGAGTGCTTTCATCCATATGATAAGAGTCTGGGCAGGAAATGAGTATGTCTCTTAAAGTTTTTGCAACCCTCTTACCTGACAGACACTGACTCAGATTAAGCACTCAGATTTCTTTGAAATGTTATCTATTGTTTGATCCTTACTGCCTGACACTGATGGATGAGCCTTACCTGTACCCCAGTGTGTTACGAACCTAATAAAAAGCCATTGAGGCAAGGACTCAGGGCCCTTTTCCCATGAGAGAAGCTAGCCCCTTTCCTCCCCAAGCAAATCATGTCTTGGTAGTATTATTTTCATCCATGGCAGATGGTGGGGTGGTGGTCTGCGGGCAGAGCCCCCCCACACACACACACTAACTCTTATCTTTCTCAAACTATCCCAAAAAATTCAAGAAAAGGGAAAACTCCAAAACTCTTTTTACAAGACCTGTATTATCCTAATTCCAAAACCAGGTAAAAACACAAGAAAGAAAGAAAATTACAGGCCTATGTATCTGATGAACATAGATGCTAAAACCCCCAACAAAATACTGGTAATCTGGATCCACCAATACATTAAGCAGTTTATACATCATGATCAAGTGGGATTTGTCCCAGGGATGCAAGGATGATATGACATTTGCAAATCAATAAATATAATAATACATCATATAAACAAAATGAAAGATAAAATCACATGATCATATCAATAGATGTTAGAAAAGCATTTGGTAAAAATATAGCACCATTTATGATAAAAAACATTTAGCAAAGTGAAGATAGAGGAAGCATAACTCAATATAATGAAGGCCATACACGAAAAACCTACTGCCATCATCACACTCGATGGGCAAAACTAGAAGTGTTTCCCTTAAGACCAGGAACCATACAAGGGTGCCCACTAATACCACTCTTACTTAACACAGTACTGGAAGTTCTAGCCGTAGTGGTTAAACAAAAAAAGAAATAAAAGGCATCCAAATTTGAAAGAATGAAGTAAAACTGGCATTATTTGTATACATACTAGAGGACATAGAAAACCTTATAGTGTCCACCAAAATCTACCTGACCTAGTAAGTAAATTCTGCAAAGTAGTGGGATACAAAGTTAATGTTCAGCTATCTATGGCATTCTTGTACAACAACAATGAATAATCAGAAAAAGAAACTAAGAAAAAAATCCTATTTACTATAGCAAGAAGAAAAATAAAATATCTAGGGAGAAATTTAACCAAGGATGTAAAAGACCTATACTAGGAAAGCTACAGAACAATGAAGAAAGAAATTAAGGAAGATACAAATAAATTGAACTGTATACCTTGTTCATGGATTGGAAGAATTAACATCATTAAAGTGTCCATACTACCCAAAGCAATCGAAAGATTCAGTGCAATTCCTATTAAAATGTCAATGGCATATTTCACAGATCTAGAACAAATATTCCAGAAATTTATATGGAACCAAAAAAAAAAAAAAAAAAACATGGATAGCCACACGTATTTTCTTGAGTTTCTCAAAAATCTTGCTCCACTACCACCTTGTTATGGCTGATGTGCTTGTAAGATGCCTTGTGCCCATGTTGCTTTCTTATTTTTATAATAAAATGTGGCCATTTTGTCTGTAAGCTGTAAGAATTTTTTATTTGTTTTTAATACCTAATATTTTTACCTTAATATTTATCAGAGTGATTGTTCTGGCTTAATATTCCCAGGTGCACAATGGGTTCTTTCAATATGTTGATATAGGGATTCATTCTTTTGCTAGCAAACTGTTTTTGAGTTATTGTGATAAGTATTAATTTAGTTTTATTGTTTTCTTATTTTTAAGAGATTATAGTTACATGTATGTAGATTTGCTTTGCATGGTCTACATTTTAACCACCTCTTCTCTGGAAGTTATTAATTTTCTTCTTTATGTGTTTATTCATGGTGATTTTCCTGCTTTCTTTCAATAGCCTTTATTACATTTTCCTTGTTTTATTCTCCCTGGGCCCTTGAAATTTATCTTTTATTTCTGATTTTTAAATTTTTTTCTTTAATCTCTTACTTGGGTTCCATCAATTCATTCAACTTCACAGTCTTTTGTATTTGATTAATTTTGTTCTTATTTCTTAAATTTAGGGTATTGTTTTAATATACTGGACTCATTGTATAAGACTATTTAATTCACTTGAGACTATTTGTGGTAGTTTTGTTCTCCTTTTGACCAGATATTTAGGAACATTTCTGACAGATGAGATGTCATTTTTTTTTTCAAGTAGGTTGGTACAGAATTGCTCTGATTTTTCTCTATTTGGAGGCATTTGTAGACAGGGTTCCTACCTCAAGACTACTGTCTTCTGCCAGTATAGTGACCTCTGTTTGTGTTTATGGTTGGCAGTGGCAGTGGGGTGAAGGGTGGACTGGCTTATTTTGTGGTTCCATGTTGCTTCTTTGGGGCCTTCCATTTTCTCCCTTCTTACTTTTTTCCATCATCGAGACAGCTCAAAGGGGCACCTCCCTCTTCTTTTGCAACAGCAGTGCTTCTGAGGCCACTGTCTTCAATGCCACTCTTGTTTAAGCCCTGGCCCTGGCCAGGGCGATGAACTACCGAGTCCCTGATGTCCACTCCATACTGTGGCCTTCAATGTTGGACTTTCTCTTTCTGGGGTTCATTTCCCCCGTCAGCTTTATCTCTGTTCTCATGTTCTCCTTTCTCTTCACAACCTGTGGCTTGTCTAGGCTCTTCTTTCTCTGCACTAATCTGCCTTTATAAGCTTTCAGCCCTAAAGGAAGTTTCAGCAATAACTGTTAGAATGTTGTTTATTTCCCTAGTTAAAAGTAACTTGAAATTCACAGTATTCCCTGACTCCTATTAATGCTGAAGACATTATTTTTTTGTTACTGTCTCTTTAAACTTCTCCACATGTATATTTTTACTTATATGTCTATATATTTGAAACAAGAATGCATATTTAATTTTATTCTGCTTTTTTGCCTGGCTTTCTATCCTACTATTTCATGTTTCCATAAACTTTACACTGTCCTTTCAAGTTTTAAAACTTTATTTTTTTATTGTATTTTCTTATTTACGCTATTAGAGTTGTCCCAATTTTTCCCCTTTGCTCCCTCCGCCCAGCCCTCCCCAATCTCTCAGGGAATCCCCGAACCATTGTCCATGTCCATGGGTAACGCACATATTCTCTTTGGCCACTCTATTCCGCAGCCTGTACTTTACATCCCCATGTCTACTCTGTAACTACCAATATGTACTTCTTAATCCCTTCACCTTTTTACCCATTTCCCCAAACCCCCTCCCATCTGGCAGCCATTGAAAAATTCTCGGTATGTATGATTCTGTTTCTGTTCTGCTAATTTGTTTACCTTGTTTTTTAGATTCAGTTTTTGATAAATACGTATTTATTGCTATTTTATTGTTCATATTAACTTTTTAGAGATGGTTTTACATTTATGTAAATAATACTGATTTAGAAACCTTACAAAGTACAAAAAAATAACAATAGAACTGGAAAAGAGTAATTTCCCTTCCCAGGGGCAAATACCATTAACATTTAAAATTTTCCCTTTCAAGATGTTTTTCTATATATAACAACAGAGATAAAACTGCACCTCAATTTGGCATGCAGCTTTTTTCACTTAATGTGTTTCATAACTATTTTTCTATGTTTTTTAAATTGTTCTTTAACACTATTTTCAATGTCTTCCTAGTATTCTACCATATGGACAGTCTCCCAATGACAGTTGCAATTTTCATTATTCACATATTCTATAATGAACATTTTTGTGCATAAATTTGCACCCATTTTTTATCATTGTTCAAGCACCCATATTTTAGATTTTCTTAGAATAGATTTCTAGAAGGGGAGTATGGACCCACAGCTTCATTATTAATATACTAAATTTGGGTTCATTCTCAGTTGCTTGGAAGCATGCCTTCATTAAATCTCTTTTAATTGTGAGGGTGGCCAGTATACTTTTGCAGTCTGTACACATCTGCAATCTCTTGCCTACATCTGATCAATAATTTGACATCCTATCAATATTTGGCCCACAGTATGTTTAATTTTCATATTCTACAGATATTATTCCATGAGCTGTGTCACTCAATAATGCAGAGACTCTTAGGGCAGCCTGTTTTATTGCCTTGTGGGTTATATATTTTCTGCCTGGATTATTATCTGTTAATAACTCATAAATGTAAGTCTTTAATCCAGAGTGCTCCTTTGAACACAAAGGACACATATGCAATTGTTAGACTACCCCTTCCACTAAGATATCATCTCGGTCTTAACATGGACCTCAAACTTAACCAGCCTCAAAACAGCACTCTTGGTCTGCTTCTTCAGTACCAGAGATGCACAAACCTGATATATTCCAGCACATACGCTTGACCATCTATCTAGAACCTTAAGCAAAAACCTGGATCCTCTGTTTCTTACTTTTTCTGATATTTCACATCTAATATTTCAGTAAATATATGAATTGTCCCTTCAAAGCATGACCTAATGTACTTACTCCTTTTCATTTCCACTGCTAACACACTGACCTATTTGTGTACTGGTATGCCTACACTACTTCAGCACCTTCTTAAAAAACTTCCTAGATATTCCCTATGTTCCATTCTTCCACAGAAGCTATGATGATCTTTTGTTAACAGATCTTATTTTTGTCAATCTCAGTCTTAAAAACCTTTCGGTAGCTTCCAATAGTACTGGCAACAGTAATGACAATTAAATCCCACACCCTCACCCAGGTTTACATGGCCCTGGATAATCTGTTTGCCTCTCTCATCTGTGACATTCCTCTTTCTTTTGCTGGGTATAATAAAAATATACCTGTCTTCTTTCAGTTCCTGGAATATAACTGCTTATTCCAATCTTAGAATCATTGTAATAGCTATTGTTTTTGTTATTTTTTCCAGAGTGTTCCTGACTATTCTTGTCCCGGACTTTTTCCTGCTTATTGACCTTACTTTGGTTTGAAGGCTGTGTTCTCAAGGGGCCTTCCCCAAATATCCAACTTTAAGTGACCTTTAATTACTTTTTCTCACATCACTTATCTTGTTCTCATCACAGCCCTTATTAATAGTGATGATTTCTTATTTACTTTCTTGCCTTTTCATTTATTTTTTATCCCTCTTATCATCAAATCCAAAACATTTTCATAGTCTTTACTTCGGTAGCCCCTGAATCCAGAATGGGAGTCTATAAATAAATTTAAATACAAGGATAAATATTTTTATATTGCAATGTTATCATATTGAAAATGATTTATCTAAATATGTTCCCTGACCTCCACATTTCTTAGCTGTGCCATCAACATTTTATCTCCTTGACTTCTTACTCATCTTTCCCAGGGACAGTTTTGTCTTCCGTAATACCCCTTATCTGTAATGTCAGTTTTTATCTTTCCTACCTCCTATGCAGATCATAATCTTGCAATTCTATTTTTAGGCTCCCTTCATCCCAATATTTCCTTTTCTCACTCTTCTTCCTTTTCCCTTTTATTTTGTTGAGTTTAATTTCAGCTTGCTCTTTCAGTATTTATATCTATTTGTCTCATCCAGATTACCACTTATATTTTACTACTGGGAATTGCCAAACTATTTTGTTTGACTACCAAAGAACATTATTTTTTACTCTTTAGAATAATGTTAATTTGTTTTACAATATATTTGTGATGTATGTGTATATGGCTGTTTACCCATTCCTTAACTAGGGGGAGATTTAGGTAGACTCAGTGTTCGCCCCATCAAAAAAATGAGCATACGACTTTTTGTCAGCTCTCTTTGAGCCTGTTAGTTGGATAGCAGGTGAGTGTGTATAAGTCCTTGCCCACTTCTCCCTCCCAAGCTCTCTCGAGTATGGGTGTGTTGAGCTAAACTCTGAACTGATGTCGAAGGTGAAAGCTTAAACGTCCTAGTACGCACTGATACCAGTGCTCTTTCTCCTTCCGTTTCCATCTTCAATACCAACTGGGAAGACTCCGTTTCCTAAGACGCAAGGTACCACTGACGGCCCTGTCCCTCTCCTCACTTTCTGCCCAGCTATTTACTGGATATTAAAATGTAATTGTACAAAGAAAGAAACTGGTTGGGTTCTCGAGTATATGTGCTCTGACTGCCTCAAAAGGCAGCACACACTGCTAGCACGGTGGCTGCTCGTTTTTCTTGCATGTAAAGGGCCATTATTGATTTTGGGGGGAAAACAAACAAAGGGTGGTGAGTAATGAAGATTGCTCATAATAATTTTAAACGAGGCAATCAGATCAGATGTGGATGGCTGATAATGAATGCAATCCAATTTGCACCCCAGCCCCAGCCCTTTAATTAGAATAAACCCTCCCAGTTTTGGCAATAGGTTGCCTCCTTGTCCTAATTTTTAGTGTTGTGCATTTAATTTTTTGTTTTGTTTTGTTTTGCTTTCCCACGTGTTTTAATAAGAAATTGAAAGAAACTGCTTTGGGGGTGACCAGCCTGAGGAAGTTTTAAACATAAAATTCTATAGCTATTTCTTTTCTTTCTTTTTTCCCCCCAAACAACAGGGAAGTTCTGCTGAAACAGGGCACAGAGAATGAGTTACAAGGTGACAGAATCAGAAAGTAGGGAGGCTTAGAAAGCAGAGGTGAGGAAGAAAGCTCTCCCAAGGGCTGCCAGAGGATCTCTAGCTATTTCTTAAACAAACAAAATTACCAGTCGTTTGATTTGGATAATGCTTTATTGTGTTGCAGAATGAATATTTCATCAAGAAGATAAATCTTCAGGGAAGAAACACCTCTGTCTTAATGGAGAAATAGAACTTGCCAATTGGTCTGAGTGAAATAAATTCAGAGTATCCTGGCTGAAAAAAAGAAGCAAAGTTTGGAGGGCAGTGATAGACTTAGAGAAGAGGAGAAAAGCAGGGCACTGGAGATTGAAGTCTCAGAGTATGTGTAAGACGAATGAGAGGGAGAGAACTCAAAAATAAGAGATCGTGTTAGAAAGTGAAAACATAGGCAAAGAAAACTACAAAGCAAGAATGGAGACAAGAGGAAACGTTCAGATAAACGATGATCAAAGTTACAATCGTAAAAGTTGAAGGTGCTAAGGAACGGGGTTAATTTCTCACTGCAAAGTACAGCGACCATTAAAAATAGTGCCATAGGGATCATACGTGCAATTTCTAGGCTGCTTCCTTTATAGCCCAGGCAACATCTCCTCCTTTGTCAAAGCCAATGTGGTGATTTTACTGATGTCTTGATGCTTTACCCATATTCATGAAAGACCCTCAGCACTTCACAATCTCTGTCCACACTCCAAATCTAGTTGCACCCAAATCCATCTAACGAACTATGTCTTAGCACGTCCGACTTTTGTAATTTCTTGTCACTGTTCAATGTGTTTAAAATCAATGTATATATTTCCTACTTGATGGTAAAAAGAGGTACCCTCACCCCACCTGGAAAGTTTCTATCTACCTCTGTCCTCCGCTCTCCCTCCTCTTGCTTGTCATGGAAATTTTCCTTTTGAAATCATCTCTAATTTACTGTTATTTTTCTCCCATATTGTCTAATTTCTGAACCTGATAAGTATGTTTAGTTTACCATATCTTTTTTAAAAACTCCATTTCCGATCATTTGGTAATTAGAGGGTATTACCTTCTAATACCATATTTCTTTCCTTTCAAAGTTAAACTGTTGTCACCAATCAATCGATGTATCTTTCATTTAGATCGAGCAATTTCAAGCTGGTTGAGTCCAGGCAACCTCTTTTCACTTCACATCATCTCTGACATTTGGCTACTTCCCAGATTTCTCTAACTCCATTTTAACTCTGTTTTCTTTCCACCACTCTAGTCACCTACTCTTATAACCTTATCAAAATTCTTCTTTCCCTTTTCATATGTAAACATTGGAAAAATTAAGTATGCAATGGGTTCTATTCTCAGGCTTTCATTTCTTCTACATCAAAACAGTAACCCTGGGTATTTTCAGCCTTATTCCTGGAGTCCAAAATACATATCCCCAGACCTGAAATCTCTCCTGAGCTTCAGCCTCATGAATAAAATTCTATGAGTTTAAACAATATGGAATTTCCATTGTTTGACTTTTTTGAACAAAACCTGCCAATTTAATTTGGTTTAATCCAAAACTTAGGTATCATATAGGGACCTCAAATTTAACTATAAAAACATGTTTAATCTTTCTCCAAATACCGGTCCTATTCTATATATTGAATGTTAATACATTACACTTATTTTCCAAGGCAAAAGTCAATAATTCCCATTAAAATACTCCCTTTACTGACATATGCAATTAATTACTAAATCCTGACAGTTTTCATACTAAATTGTCCTTATTTCTATTTCCATTCTCCATTTCTACTTATACATCCTCACTTCAGACTATCACTACCTCCTGCTAAGGTCTCATTTCTCACAAAGATTTTTCAATTTTAGTCATTGTTACTGCTTTCTCATCACAGGTGTCCTGGCAATGTTTCTAAATATGATTATGCAAATGTATTATGCATATAATAATTTACCTTGTTTATAAATGTATTCTTCATTACTTTGGTATGTAAAAATTTTCACATTGAGCCCTTCAAACTTTCCGAGCGAGAATCTCTCTTGCCATCCGATCTATACCGTGCTCCGGAATGACTCTGTATATTTGCATATTTTGTTCCATCTTCCTGGAAAAAAACTACTTTGTATTATAAAAGCACAATTCCTGCTTCAAATATCTTCTTAGGGGCTACCTCTTCTGAAAGTCACCTTTGACCTCCACCATCAGATTTATACTGCTTTTTATCATGTTTTTGTCTTTTCACACTAATTTACTGTAGCAATTGCAATACAGCAAAATATTTAGTTTGCTTCTTGACCCCTACTGTAGTAACTATTTGCATAATAAGTTCCTGAAATCTCTTTCAGCATATAATCAATACTCCATGGATGGAGACTGAAAGAACAAATGAATGATTGTCGAAGAAATAATGTAGATGGAATCTAACTGGACTATAGTCCTTATTTTCTGTCATCTGTTAATATTGCCTCATCTGCCCTAAGCCATATGCCTATCTTTTCTAAGTTTTAGCTGTAAATATAGATTTTAAATTATATTTGTATCTTTAGTGATTATAGAAATTTGTTTTGGGGAGTACAGGAAGCATCTTTACTGTTATTTAGTAAAGATGAAGTTATTTAGCCAGTGAAGACAGACAAATATACAAAAACATATAGAATAATACTTAGGAGCCCTTGGAAATAAATAAGTAACTTCTGTGAAATTGTTTCTTTTTTTTGTATAGAGATTAATTTTATTGAGCATTTTACCTACACTATTTTTCTCAAATTCACATACCAATTTTGTGATATGACTTAATGATGCACCTTTAAACAATAAATAAAATAAAGTAAGGGAGCTAAAGACAACTGCTATGCCTCCCGCCTCCATGGAATTGTTTCTTAAGATGGTTAGAGAATGAGGTGAAATGTATGCAAGTTATATAATACATATTAGTAATGATACTGTGGGGTTATATAAGTGGACAGAGGCTTGTTTCTAGAAAAAAATATTTAGGTAAATGATTTTCATTTTACAGTGGGTATTTTGGAGCAAAACTCAGAAATAGGCAAACATGTGGGTTCTTTAGTAAATTTCAAGGTAGTTCCCCACTCAAAAGACAGGCCTGCCTCAGGACTCGGCTTGGCTTTACTGAAGGCTGCGGTATGCATTCGAAATGCCTGGCGTTACCAAGCTCCTGCTGATAGTAAAAGGGACTCTTCCTGAATAAATAATGCAGTTTGCTAGTCTGTACCAGAGAAACATGAGGTTATAACTTACACTTCCAGAGCAATTTGTTTGTTTTCCAAAGTCAGAGCAGCCCTTTCTGCATGCTTACCAAAAAAGATACGAGAAATAAAGATGGCTTCTGCTTCCCAGACAGCAAGTATTGATTGTTTAACAAACCAGTTAGAAGGAGTAAGTACTAAGTGGAAATCATAACAGCACTGTGATGATCTCTGTGGACAAAAATCAATAGAAAGCAATGGTTTTATGAGATATTGAGTGTTATTATTCTAATCACCCAGGTCATAAAAGCTGAGGCATTTAAGGGTGACCTGAACTGGCTGGGAAACTATGGCAACTGAGATCTCAGTCACTTCTTTATGTATTTATTTAATTTTAGGGGAGAAGGGCGGGAGAAGGACAGGGAAAGAAACATCAATGTGCAGTTCCCTCTCACATGCCCCCCACCTGGGGGCCTGGAGAGGGGGGCCTGGCCTGCAACCCCAGGCATGGGCCCTGACTGGGAATCAACCCAGCCACCGTTGGGTTTGCAGCCCGCACTCAATCCACCCAGCTACACCAGCCAGGGCTGAGCTCTATCACTTCTGATAGCACCTAAACTGCCACCTCTGCACCCCTCCCCATCGTGCACACAGGAGTAAGTCCCAGCTCCTTTTTCTTCAGTTCCTCAATTTGTTGCAATTCCGGATTTTTGTTTTCATCCCAGGGCCTTCTCCCTTGCTGTTTTTCTCCCCGAAACATCAGTGGTTCTTTCTCATCATTCAGGCCTCTGCTCAGAAGCCATTTCCTGTGAGAGGACTTGCCAAACCACTGTATCTCAGTAAGACACCAACCCCATGTCAGCATCACTGCCCAACCCCTTGCCTCGCTTCCTTTCCTCCACACACATACTCCCACCCCGTAGTTGCTTCTCTCTTTGTTTATTTTCTCTCTCTACCTCAGAGCAATGTAAGCTCTGTTTTCTATTTTGTTCAGTGCTGTCTTCCCCAGACTCTAGAACTTCAGTTAGAATATATAGTAAATGCAAAATAAATATGTGCTCAATAAATAGATGAATATCTTTTAGAAATTACCTTTCTTGTATACACCTGTCATCTTTTCCCCCTTTGGCTTGAAAATTTCTTACAGGTGGGGCTCAGACAATGTTCTCTTCCCTTGCCCCTTCCCCCTACACAGAAGGCTGGAGAATCTAGCTTGTCCCTTTAAATCTTCCCCATTTTAGATTCCCTGCACAAACATTAACTCTTTGTGGAGGAAGACACTTGTTATTTAGAAGTGTTTGTTGTTTATGTGTTTGTTTATTTGGCCATTTCTCTGTGGGTATAATGAGACAGATGTAAGGTGCTGTTACTAATTGGTCTCTCTTTCCTAACCACTGTTTCAGGAACAAAGCTACCAGGTAAATGTAATCTCGCCCCAAACAGAAAACTGCTCTACAGAAGGAAAAGATTCTTTGTTCTTTAACTGGACGTAGATACTAGTAGGAGAAACAGCAAGTCAGCATTTTTAAGTCTTTAGAGTTTCATGATAGTCAACTAACTGGTTTTTATTCTTTAGTTTCTGCCTCATTAACCATAAAAGAGAAATTATCTTGGGTACAGAGGAAAAGATAAACCATAGCTATTATTCCATATAGGAAAATCTCATTAGAGCTGAAAGAATCTCTGTGAGTAATATTGATATAAAACGTAGAAGACAACTATTAAATTGCCTCCCTAAAGCATTAGTAATAGATGAATTTCTTCTAAGTCTGTAACTTTTTCCCCATTTTCCCCGAGCATTACTTATTTGTTCATTAGGTTCTTTTGGTAACTATGAAATTATTACCTTTTAGTTCAACCTGTATGTGTTCTAGAGTCTCCATTCATGTCTCATTTCCGGAAACATTTTCTAAAACAAAAAAATTGCTATCTACTGCTCAAGTGTATTTGTGGGTTCAAGATTAAAACTTAGATGCTACATACATAAGTCTGAGAACTCAGCCTCTAAATTGTGGAATGCAAGATAACTTGTTAGCATTTTAAATAATTTCCCAAGTGTAAATTCAGAGAAAATCAATTTATCTACTCTTTTTCTAATCTCAGGCATAGGTTGTAATTTTGCAGCATCCAGTATCTCTCTGAAGCCCATGGTATATTCTATTACTTCTTTTCCAACTATGCATTTCATACCTATCCTTTGAAGTTGATCCCAAAAGAAAATTAATAGGCTCCTTAATTCAGTATTTCAGTGTTTCAGGTAGCAAATCCATGACAGCTACTTAACCAACCTCTGAGTAGCCAACCAGTGAGTGTGGCATTAATGATTTTGGAGAAAGTTAACTAAGTCCATCTATCACTTTGTCATGTGTGGTGAAAGAATGCATCAATCAGAGCATAAGAGGGAACTGTCTTTGCTTCTGTCTGTGGGTACTGCTGAAATCTGTTACACAAAAATCAATAGAACGGCTCTGGTAAGCTGCATTTATGTTGATCAAATAAAACAAATGGAAAAATAGAAGTTAGGAGACTGGTAATAAAGCTCCTAAAATAAAGCAGAGGTTGGTTTCCTGAGAGAGGAACCGCCTTTATGAGTTTGACATTCCTGAGAGGTTTTTCCATTATCAGTGTTTTATAAACATGATCTAAATGGTTGAACTATTAACTTTTTAAGTGCTATTAAACCTGATATAAAGAGAAGCAAATTGATAATCCAATCTTGGATATTTTACTCTGTTATTTAATTCCACTCTATATGCAATTCATTTGGGAGAGTCTCAATGCACTTGCACCCTAACACAAAATCTAATGTCTCTCTCTGCAACAGTACCCCTCTTGAACTTTTACCTCTCTATGACCAGAATCTCTCCATCTCAGTATGTCCTGCCATCTGGAATTTCAGTAACAAAAGCAGATGAGGAGAAAATGACCTGACTAGAGATGCAGGGTGGGTGCGGGGGCAGGATAATCATTTACTGAGTGATTAATATGAATAAAAAAATTTGAGGGAGCAGATCAGAGGAATAAAGAGATTCAAGATGTTAGTCTTGACAGGCATGACTATGATATGAGCAAGGGAAGAATAGAATTTTCAAATATAGTTGGAAGTTATTAAAAACCAATGATAAAGAAGGCAATAAGTTATATTTCTTGAAATAAATATAGAACAATGATTCAGTTATGAAAAAGAATTGAGGCTCACCTTTAAATAATTCCCAAGTATATATGAATTCCACCCCAAAATATGATAGACATATTCTCACACACACCTAATAAAGTGTAAACTAATGCAACATTTTTGGGAACCATATTTAATAACATTTGTAAGAATCCTTAAAGTTGTTAACATCATTTGACTCAATAATTCCCATTCAAGAAATTTCTTTGAAATCGGTATTTAAATTTAATAAACTATACATGAAACATAGTAACAGTGTTACTTATAAAAGTGAAAATATTGAGCAAACAAATTATCAACAATAGAGAAATGTTTTAGTGAATATTGGTACATCCACTTGATATTGTTTGGTGAAAAGACATAGAAAATATTTCATTACAAAATGCTAGGTTAATAAAACTGTACATAATCCCCTGTATACTGTTATTATTACCATATGTTTATTTATTTGTTCATGAGAGAGAAGCATCTCAGTTTTATTTTGTTAAAGGAATCCTAAAAAATAACTGTGTGATTGATTGACATGGAAGTTGGAGAAAGCGCAGTGTGGTACTGTGGGAAGAGCTTCGGGATTTTGACAGTCTGAATTTAACTTGTTTCACTCCACGGCAGACATGCCCAGTGCCTGCTGGGGCTTCCATGTGCCTAGCCTCCTTTGGCTTGGGTGGAGCTGTGGGAGTAGCTCTGGGTCCCAGTTAAGAGACTGTGAAATGTGTTGTTTTCATGTCAAGAAGTTAAGCGCTCATGTGCCTCTGCCATGGTGTCTGTGTTCCAAGCATGTGATCTAACTTGAGCTGTGACATGAGTGAGAAATTAGTGTATTGGTTCAAGCCAGTGAGACTTCTGGGATTGTCTGTTCCTACAGAATAACCTAACCTATCCTGACCAATACATATTACTTAATAGCTCCTATGAACTTGAAATCATTGTTTAATCTTTCTACATCTATGTCTTCTCACTTATAAATCTAGGTTCAAGGGTACCATTTTAAGGATACAAAGTTTTGATTATGCAAGACAAATAAGTCCTAGTGATCTACTATATAGCATAGTACTTACAGTTAATACTATATTGTACATTTAAAAATTGGTTCAGAGGTTAGATCTTATATTAGGTGTTCTTATCACACACATATGCAATAGCAATAATAAAGAAAGAAAGCAGGGGGCAAGTTTGCAAGTGCTAGGTACATTTATGGCATAGATTGTTGGTGATGGCTTCACAGGTGTATACTTATCTTCAAACTCATCAGTTGTATACATTAAATACAGACAGCTTTTTTATGCCAATCATACATCAATAAAGTGGTTTTCAATAAGAGAATTTGATGGAAAAATACAAAAAAAAGATTGTATAATAGTTCTGGTTGAGTTTGCATTTCTTTCAGGAAAAATCATCAAATCTCATATTTCTCCTGCTTCTTAGAGTATTTTATTCCCCCATACATATGACCTTTTACAATAAGGAGGATCCAATCAGTATGTTCACTGATTAGTTT
>PVKM010020563.1:0-23278 GCA_004027735.1 Carollia perspicillata
AAAGGACGCAGGGACAAAGCCGAAGCGGGGTAGGATGGAGGGTGGGAGGTGGGGTGGCTGGGGGCCGGGGGAGCGGTGGGAGGGAAATGGAGACAACTGCACTTGAGCAATGAAAAAGAGAGAGAGCGAGAAATTGAAGGAAAAAAACAAAACCAGGAGCATTTCAGCTCGGTAGGCGGAGTACACTGGGTTCAGAGGAGGGGAAGGGCATCCAGGCTGGGAGGGCTGAGCTGGTGAGGCCCGATCAGAGAAGTATAACCTCTGGGGTCTGGAGGGAGGTGCGAGGGCGGGGAGTGAGCCTGGAGAATATGTGGTCAGGACCACATCGTGAATGGTCCCAAATGCATGGGCCAGGAATTAGGCCTGAATTCGGAGGGCAGTTGGGAATTGTCAGAATTTCTAGGCAGAGAGTAATGCCAGCAGAGCTGTCTTCTAGAGGGACCGTCCTGGCAGTGACGCAGGGCAACCTGTCAGGATGCTGGGGCCACAGTCCAGAGGGAGATGCTGGGGGCCTGGTTGCAGGCTGGAGAGAAGGGCAGAAGCTGAGGCCTCACGAGGTAGACTTGACAGCGCTGGACCGTGACTTCCTGTCCTTGTAGGGCGACCCAGGACCTTCAGGACAGAAGGGCCAGGCGGGAGAGAAAGGAAGAGCTGGCATGCCTGGTGGGCCTGGCAAGAGTGGCCCCATGGGGCCTGTTGGGCCACCAGGTCCTGCAGGAGAGAGAGGCCACCCTGGATCTCCAGGGCCTACAGGGAACCCTGGATTGCCCGGGGCCCCTGGCTCCATGGTAAGGGGAGGCCGGCAGCCACGGACACTGTTGGACATGCAGGGAGGGGCGTGGACTATTTTAGAACCTCTTGCTGACATTCTGCAGGAAAGAGCGTGATTCCCATACGAGTGGCTCTTACTGTGTGCGGGAGGGTGGGAGGTTGGAACCCTCTCCCCAGAAATACACCGGTGCACAAAATGGTTTGGACAATTCCCAGGGGCGGCGGTTACGATTAGGTATCCGTGGGTGGCTCTGGGGACCTTTGCTTCCCTCCTGTCCTTGATTTCCATTAAAGCTCTTCCCAAGGGAGGCTGGGAAGTGTAATTGAGGCAGGCTTTCTTCTCTTTCCTCAGGGAGACATGGTGAATTACGATGAAATCAAGAGATTCATCAGACAAGAGATCATTAAAATGTTCGATGGTAATTGGCGGCCGCTGGGTGCCACTGGGTGCTGCTTGCCCTTCCCAGCTGCTTCTCCGCCCTGTCCTGGCCTCCTTTGCCTTAAAGCTCAATATCCGACCCCCTCTCCTCCCATCCCACCCGCCTTTCAGGCATACGTTCAATAAGACTTCAGATGTTTCTTGTCACCTGCTCTGTTCAGAGATAAAATGATTCCCTCCTGCCCTCCCCAAGCCCCCACTGGAGCAAAGGAGACAGACAAGAGAACTGACATCAGATGAGTCTGCGTGAAGGGAGCTCTAGATAGTAGGGCGAGCAGCGACTGTAAGATGGCTGCTGTGGTTTCATTTCAAGCTTGCTTTCCTGTTCGTTTGCTGGTCCAGCATGGCCATGCTGGGGCCTGGGGAAAACAGGGACCCTGTCCTCGGGGGGCTGGACGTTGTGATGGGGGCCAGACCACGGGTGTCAAGCCAGGAGTTTGGACTTTCGTCTGAAGCCAGTGGTGAGCCAATGAAAGGTGTTGGAGAAAAGAGCCACTGTAATTAGATCTGTGCTTCAGAAGGGTCACCATGGAAAGCAGCATGGAGGCCAGGGCGCGGGAGGCCCCTTGGGTCGACCCCCATGGTCCTTGCTCTGACCAGGTCCCTCTGAAGAAGGGCTCTTCGGACTCCGTGCTGACGGCCTTTCTGCAGCATCTGCGGTCATTCCGAGTCCCCGGGGTGCCCTCTGACCCGCCCCTGTTTTTTCTTACAGAGAGGATGGCTTACTATACCTCTAGGATTCAGTTCCCTGTGGAGGTGGCGGCAGCTCCCGGACGACCAGGGCCCCCAGGGAAGGACGGTGCTCCCGGCCGGCCAGGCGCCCCAGGGTCCCCCGGGCTCCCCGGTCAGATTGGCAGGGAAGGACGGCAGGGCCTGCCGGGAATGAGAGGTAAATCTTCCCCCTGGTTCCTGAAGCACACGCGTGGCTCTTCGGGGCACACGTGAGCACTGTATGAGGTCAGCTGTGCATATATTTGTGCATGTGTGTGTGTTTCTAATAATCTGAGTGGGTGTGTCACTTTCTCTCAGAAATAGGACTTATTTTATTTCTTTTGTCCTAGGATTGCCTGGTACCAAAGGTGAAAAGGGGGACACTGGCATTGGCATCGCTGGAGAAAATGGTCTCCCCGGCCCCCCAGGTAGGAAAAGCCGGCATGAAAGAGCGGGAGTCTAGAGCAGCCGAGACCTCCTTTGTCTGGGCTCCTCATATAGCACCGTTGTGTGGACCCTCGAATACCTACGGGCCTGTCAACCAACGTTTATAGTAAAGTGACTGTGCAAGACAGTCCGCTAGGGCACGTGTGTGGGGAGTGGAAGACCCAGTGCCTGCCCTCAAGCCCTGAACTGGGCTAGCCTGACACAGTGGGATAGAGTCATGTCGTGGGGCCAGGGACTGGGAGTCCAAGTCCTGCTTGGCATCTCACGGGCTGTATGACCTTGACCAGGTCACTTAACCCAGGCTGTATAGCCTGGAACAGAAAGACCAACGCCTGCTGGCCTGGCCCTGAGACCCAGTGCATCACTTAACCACGTGCGCCACCTCTCTGAGCCTGTGTCCTCACGTACAAAATGAGATGACAGTGTCATTGCCATGGAACTGTTGTGCAGATTCAATAAATGATGCACACAACGCCCCTGGCCGTGTGCCGGACACAGGGAAGCCCTCAATCAAGCCAGCCAGCAGTTCTGTTATTGTTAATTAGTCTAAGTTCTGTTATTGTTAAATTAGTGTAAGGGTCCCATCGTGTCTTTGTGAGGGCACGTTGTGACCCGAGCAGCATTCATCACATGCGAGGTATTTTTGACTGGGACCGTTATTTCTCCTTTCCTGAAGTCTGGATCTCCTGATTCTCCTTTTCGGGCTCTTCCCTCCCTAGGTCCTCAAGGTCCTCCGGGGTATGGCAAGATGGGTGCAACGGGACCCATGGGCCAGCAAGGCATTCCTGGCATCCCTGGCCCCCAGGGCCCCATGGGCCCGCCGGGCAAGGCCGGCCAGTGCAGCCCCTCGGACTGCTTTGGGGCCATGCCGATGGAGCAGCAGTACCCACCCATGAAAACCATGAAGGGGCCTTTTGGCTGAAACCACCGTCTCCGGTAGATGAAGGACTCCTTTGGGAACAAATGTGATGGGTTGTGAATGTTTCGTTTTTTTAATTGCTATTAATATTTTTTTATCAATAAATAAAAAACCAAAACTATCTGTAGTCCCAGGCCCAGTGGGGTTTGTTTCTCCGGTGCTGCCCCGATCTCCCTCCCTATCATCCTCCTCTGTCATTTGGTCCCAGGGTCAAAAAGGGCGTCCCCCCATCGTCTGCGGTCAGGCAGTGGAGCTGTGGGATCCTGCTGTATCCAGTGCCCCCAGCTCAGCTCTCCAGCTGCTTCTGAACTGTCCCTTGTCCTCTGGACCTTGTGTCCTGTCCTCCCCAGCACACTCCTCGGAGTCGGAAAAGGGGTGTCACTGAGCCTCTCCCTGCAGTGAGCCAAAAGCGGGTTCGGAGACCCCACTTCCTGCTCATAGAGGCCCCTTCCTAGTTGCCTTCCTAAAGAAAACAGCGTTGGGTACGCCACCTACTCTTTCCATTTCTTGAGTGTGACCCAAAGCTAACCCAGGTTGCACCCTGGGAAATGCCACCCAGTGCCCAAGTGTGCTCACCCGCCTGGCAGCACTTCCCAGCGCCCGGTGTCTCCTTGCTGCTCCAGTAATCCTGTGATTAAAAAGCCCATAAAAACGGAGGAAGGAGAGGCTCCAGCCCCTGGCCTAGGCAACTAGGGAATGCTTCTCTGGGAAGTGAGACGGAACCTCCTGCCTGGACTGACGCCTGGCCCTGCCACCAGCTCTCCTGGACTGCAGATGGCAGCTTTTGCTATTCTGTGTTATTCTGACAGGTTTCTAGGCTTTTGGAAACAGGTTGCATCTGTACACAAGGGTCATTAGGCAAGCCACAATCAGATCTAAGCTTAGATCCAATCAAAGGGTCCTCAAAGCCTGCGGGAAGTCTGGCGATCTCTCTCCTGTCTCTTCAATATGTAAAAAGGCTAGGAAGGAGAAAAAGTAAGTCGAATATTACTGAAACATTCTGTCTCAAGCTTCTCTACTTTCCAGAACCCTGTTTTGATGGGCTGGCAGCCCTGTGAGAAATCAACAGAGCACATCCAGAGGGACTTCCCAAAAAAGTCTTTCTACTGGCCCCAGCTTTTTGGAAGGCTTATCCAAATTGGATAAACTTCAAAGGGATCCCAGAGCAGGCTCAGAAGTACACCCAGGGTCCAGATTCTTATCCAAATTGCCCAAAGCCTTCAAACTGTCAGATCTCTCCAGAGCTGGTGTTTCCAGCGCAGTTCTGAAAATTCCCTTCTCCAGCCCTGGCTGGGGTGGCTCAATGGATTGAGTGCTGGTCTGTGAACCAAAGGGTTGCTGGTTTGATTCCCAGCCAGGGCACATGCCTGGGTTGTGGGCCAGGTCCTCAGTGAGGGGTGTGCACGAGGCAACCACACACTGATGTTTCTCTTTCTCTTCCCCTCTCTCTAAAAATAAATAAATAAAATCTCTTTAAAAAATCCCCTTCTCCAGCTTGGCCCCAAATAGTAGGAGACCAGCCTACGGATGGCTTTTCAGAAACTTTGCCCTATTTACTTCCTGCCAGGAGCAGAGGAGTGCTGTGGCCAGGGGAATGGAGTCAGGTTGGCTCCTGAGCGTGCCCGTGGGTCTCACGTGATGTTTTTAGGTCTAGGAGGAGGCTGTTCCCATTTTCTCTCTCATGGGCAGTCCTCAGTTAACCCTACTTCTAACGTAAGACGTTAAAAAGCAAACCCACCACCTCTGCATTGAAGTAGCAGCCAGTTTTGGACCGCGGATGAGGACAGATGTTCAAGTGCTCCCTTGGACGGCCCGCTTCCCTCTCTCAGCCCCTTCTGTGAAGCACTAACTGGTGATGAGCCGCATGACGAGGAGCCCGTTGGCACCAGTAGAAAGAAAGAGAAGCAAGGACCAGCTGCTGATCGGGCAGGTGGGCTTTGAAGGCCAGAGGGGAAAGCGGCCATGAGAACACATCCGAGGGCTACTTGGGCACTGATCCTTACAGAGGAAGTGATGCTTTCTTCGCTTGTGTTCTCGAGTCGAATTCACGCTACTCTTAGGACATCCTTTGACAGGCTAGGTTTAAGCTTTCATGATTAGAGTTCTCATCTTCCTGGAGTTTGAAATGACTATATTTCCTGGGACCATGAAGAACCAGATGGAAAGTTGAGTTTATAGTCTCTTCTGTTACCACAGTCAGAAAGAAAAAAAAAATCCCGGGTTTTGCTCGTAAGTTCAGGAACCGAGTGAGCTGAAGGGAAAGGAAGGAGGGCGCGTGCCTTCCACTCCTTTGGGGCAGCCTTCTCACACTCCTGCCAGTTAGTCTTTTGTCTTCATTTCTTAGCGTATTCCAGGCTTTTAAGGCAACACACAGATCATTGAGATTGGCCAAGTCTAACTTGATGAGTCCATTTCCTCTCTCTACTTTGTGCCAGGAGCTGTCTAGGGATTCAGAGGCAAACGAGACAGATATGGTCCCTGCCCCCGCAGTGTCTGCGGGGAGAGCAGACAGTTAAACAAGCAATTACAATGAAGGGGGGTGATGGGGCAGCAGCAGGCAGTAGGGGAGCGCAGAGCCGCGGGACCGAACTGCGTCCAGACAGAGACGGATGCAGGCAGAGAGCAACACGTGCCAGGGGCCGGAGATGACTGAGCACGGTGCACTGAGTGGGGAGAGACAGGGCGGTGTGGCTGGAATGCGGAGAGGGAGCAGGGGAGACGTGGGAAGCAAGGGTGTGCTGCAAGGGTGTGTCAATCAGATTTGCCTAAGGTGGAGTCCACTGACGGCAGCGCGAAGGATGGACTGAGAAACCCTGTGCTCTGTGAGGTGGAGAAAGGCTGTTGTTGCATATTTATTCTGCAGGGGAAAATCCCAAGACGTGATTTAAAGACGTGATTCCTTCTGGAATTTAAATCTTCCTTTTTGTCATATTCTCCCATCTCCAGAATTCAACAGAATCTATTTAGACTCTTCATACGTGGTGCGTTAACCTCTTAACAGACCAGTCTTTTGTTGTGCTGAGTAGTTTATGGGCATAGAACGTCATCAGCGCACTCTCCGTACAATTCCAGAATGGAAGGGCAGTAGGGCCAGGATGCCGTGTCTGCTGTTCTCATTTTTCCATCAGTTCAGGGGAAAGCTGCGAATCACCCTCTCATCCACCGCACCGAATTGGAATTTAAATTTCGAACTGGCTCTGGGTGGAATCAAAGAGAATTAATTCCATAATAATTAGGTGAGTGTCAGTTTTCCTTCTCAGTAAGCAATACTGGAGCTTGGTGCTGCGCCAGGACGCCTGTGGGGAATGATGTGTCCCTGGGGAGGAGATATTTTCCAGTGGATGAGCCTAGCGTTACTACACTCTGCCTCTCCTCTACTGGGTCAACCACGGGGCTTCCACGAACTCAGGAAAGTGCTCTGTGCTCTAAAACAGGGCTGCAGTCCAAGTGTTCTTCCTTGGCTAGAGCTGAGACAATAACAGGAACCGCCCCACCCACCTCTGTCTAATTCAGGTAGTTGAGGTTTTGGAAATGAGTTGATTGTTTTTCAGTGTTCTGAAGATTCTGAGCTCCTTTTTATCCATGTCTCCAAAATAAACACACCTGGGCCTGCTGCAGTTCTTCAGAGGCACAGCCCTGGACTTGGCTTTGGCTGGTTTCTGCCAGCCCGAGAGATGACTTGGATGGCTTTGCACCCAAATAGCGCAGGCATCCAACAGACCATTTTCTCCTTAGAGCCCTTTGCTGGGCAGAGGGAGCTCAGGCATGCAATTCATTTAGGAGTTTAATCCTCCGCACCCAGGCAGAGCTTGGCGAGTGATGGGAACTCAGTAGGTTAACGTGCTTGTGGAACACAGTGAGCACGTGTCACACTCCCCCAGTTGTCACTACTCTCTCTGCCGGCAAACATCCCTTGACCTTTAGCCCAGACGGCAGGACTTCTTCCTTCCTGAGATTTTGAATTTCATTCCACCTATTTTTTGGTTGGGAGGGGCTGCTTTACAAAGGTAAAGAAGAGAAGACCTACTAAATACTAACTGCTGAGCAGTTAAAAGATTGTGGACCTGGGTTCAAACCCCAACTTCTCCATTTATCTTTCTGGTAGTAGAAAATTCACCTAGCCTCTTCTCCTCATTATAAACGGGTAAAAGTATCTTAAAAGATTGTGGTGAAAATGAAACAACGCATTGTACTTACCACTAAATCTGGTACCCAGTAGCATTCAATGCAGAATAAAAAAACTACTACTACTACTACAACTAACATTTATTGAATTCACAGCAGGTACTGTTCTAGGTACAGGGGATAGAGAAGCGAAGAAGAAAGGGACAATCCTACAATATACACATAAACTGTAAAGAGAACAATTCAAATAGTGACAAGTATGAAAAAAAAGAGACACAATGCTGTGATGGATGACAAGAGTGAAGGGAGCAGGCAATGCTACTTTAGATGCGGTGTTAAGGAATGTCCCCCCAAGGAGGTGAGAATCTGAACACCAGCGAAGAGTCAAGGGAAGAACGTTCCAGACAGAAGAGCTAATCCAAAAATCTGGAGGTGGGAATGATCTCAGTATGTCCCAGGGGTGAAGACCAGGCCAGCATGGCTGGAGAGAACTGAGGACAGCAATGGCAGGAAGTGTGGCTGGAGATGTAGACAGGTCACAGAGGGCCATGAAGTTCATAAGGATGTGCTTAAATGTCATGATAAGAGCTATGGAAAACCTCTGAAGGAGTTTAATCCCAGGAAGAACATTATATCATTTATATTGAAGACAATCACTCTGGCTGCTCTAGGACATATAGAGTGTGAGGGCCCTGGCCATAAGGCTCAGTTGGCTGGAGTGTCATGCCATACACCAAAAGGTTGCAGGTTTGATCCCTGGTCAGGGCATGTACAGGAGGCAACTGACCAATGTTTCTCTCACATTGATGTTTCTTTCTTTCTCTCTCTCTCACTGTCTCCTCTCCCATTCTTCTCTCTCTAAAATCAATAAACATATCCTTGGGTGAGGATTTTTTTTAAAAAAGAATAGAGCGTGGGGAAAGAGTGAAAGCAGAGAGGCTTTGGTCAGGAGACTATTGTAATGATCCAGGCCACAGAGGATGACATCTTTGACTAGGCTGATAGTGAAAACAAGGGAAAAAGAGCAGACGTGAGTCTATTTTTGAACTCAAGCAAATGGAAGTGGAATAGTATGTGGAGAAACAAAGGCCACAGAAGAATGCTCATAGGTTGTTTTTGGCCTGAGAGACTGGGTGGATTTTCTGAGATGAAGGAGAGGAACGGTTTTCGGGGAAAATACCCAGGAGAACTCATACAAGGCCAGCTGGAATAGAGCAGTAATGGTACCAAGTACAAAGGGAGGCAGGCAAGAGAGTGGCTGACTCTGGAGCTGGGGGGAATGTGAGAGGGTGGACAATGGGATCGGAACTGAGCTGTGCAGCGCTGGCAATGGGAGGGGTGCTGGTCCAGTCAAAGGAGTGGTTTGAGCACAAGTCTGGACAAAAGCAGGTGCAGTAAACTCATTTTTCAAATCTCCACATATTGGTTTCTGACAGCTGGGGAAACTGAGGCTCAGAGAGGTTAAATAACTTGCCCAAGGTCATACAGTTAGAAAGTGGTAAAATCAATATTCCACTCCAAAGCAAGAGTGCTACATGGTGAGACTGAACATAGGAGTACAAGAGTGGAAGACAGACAGGGGCTGGAAGACGTGGGATAGGAAAGGTGAGGTCGGGTCAAACTGTGAAGGGCTTGGGCTGCCAGAACGGACAGGTTGGGAGAGGTTGGGCTTATGTCGTAGTCGCAGAGGAGGCCGTCCAGTCGGCAGGTAGCATGATCAGCACTGTGATTTTGGAAAGTGCCTGGCTAGATAGATGGGCTGGAATGGGTAACACCTCATAACACTATTCACTTGATTTACTTTTTAAAAAATACAGTGTCAGGCACTGTGTTAGGTACTGGGGATATAATGACAAGCAAACCCAGACACAATCTGTGCCCATATGGAAGAATTTAACAAATTAATCAGATAAGTGTGCCAACAAGGGTAGAGCCTGAACCATCAAGTGGCAACTTAGTACACGACTATGAAGTCACTTAGTAACCAGGATCTGACCTACTTTGGGGACCAATCAAGACTTCTCTGCTGAGAACTGGACAACCATTTGTGAACACTGAAAAAAAAAAAAGATACTAAGAAGGACTCCTGGTGGCTAATTGGGATCAAATTAAAAAAAGCAGAGATTAGGCCCTGGCTGGGTCACTCAGTTGGTTAGAGCATCGGCTCAATACACCAAGGTTGCAAGTTCAATCCCCAGTCAGGGCACATACAAGAATCAACCTCTGAATGCATAAGTAAGTGGAACAACAAATTGATGTTTCTCTCTCTCCCCCACCCCCTTCCTCCCCTTCTCAAACCAATAAAAAAATTTTAAAAGGCAGAAGCTAGCAGCCCTTTCTGCACAGGGTTATCTCATGCAAACAGCACTTCACAGAGAAACCTGAACTGAACAGCCTATTTCTGCCCCCTAAGCCAGCCGTCATAAAGGTTTCCTGGAATCTCACTTCAACCAATAAGATTAAGGGTTTCCCCATCCAATCAAAATTGTGCAGCTCTGACCAATCAGAGGAACTCTACTCTGACCAATCAGGACAGTGCCTTTTGGACCAATCAAACTGTGAGGACTTGGAGCCCTCATTTGCATGAGGACGGACCTATCAGGGACCAGGGAGCAGGTGGAGACCCCTGTCCATATGAGCCAGCTCTTCTCTGGTTTTGGAAGAGCACCTTCCCTTTCCACCTCAGTATGAGAGTTATGTTTCCCCTAGCTGAAATGAAATAGCAAACACTCTGTCTTGGGCGAGAGCATGAGGCAAACTGGCACAGAGCAAAGCAGACCAGTGTAGTGCACAGCACACCATCCCAGAGCGGAACAGAGCTGTCCAGAGGAGAAGAGCTTGGCCCCAGAGCTGTTCTGCAGCTCCACAGTTCTCACAGCCATGAATAAAATGGCCTTCTTCCCTGCACCGTAAATTGGGAATTCTTGTTGGCATTAAATTGGTGCCAATGACCACCAGTTGACACACTACCCCCTGTTGGAGGCCACACTCTGCCTCACTCTCAGATTGAAATAGGGTAAATCACTGCCTTTTTAGAACTCGTTTCCCCACTTAGGAAAAAAGAGGCTCCGTAAAATCTGATTTTCCTCTGCCACTATGCCAGTTTGGGATTTTCCTCTCCGAAGATCACAGATTCCACTCCAAAGCTACTAATTGGAACACGGTGCCTTAACATCAAAGCGAAGTACTTCAGCCGTCCTCCAGCCTGTTCCCATTTATCTTCGTAACCACCTGGGCACGCCTCCCGGCGGAAATTTGGAGTGAAGACAGCAACTAGGCCACTGTCACGTGTCCCATTTGCCAGGTTAAAACATGGCCACCACCGCAACAGCCCACCCAAGCGTCTCACTAAATTCCCGGGCCTGACCGCTCTGGGGCCCACTCTAACGTAGGAAAGGGAGGCCCGAACAAAACTTCCGGAAACCCCCATCCTCCCTTAGCTCCTCCCACGTTTTTGGGAGGCACTGTCCACTGTCCTTAACGTCACTTCCGTCAACCCCGCCCAGGATTGACAGACAAGGTATTCAATCAAAAGCGGGGCTGTCCCCGGGGGCCCAGGAGGGGGCGGGTTTGAAACCGGGAAGCCCGGCCCTTCACCACTGGGTGACGTCAGAGTCGCCATGGCCAGCTATCCCTACGGGCAGGTGAGTGTGTGAGGGGTGGGCGAATCCAGGCAGGGGCCTCGCCAAGCCCAGGTCCATAATCTCGGCTTTGCTTTCCCTCCACGTTCTCCGTACCCCTCCGGCGCTGAGGCTGGCTTCCGAGCGGCCTGTGGCGAGTGAGAAGGGAAAAGGGATGGTCTGTCGCGCCCGTCTCACGTCACCCAGGACTGAACGTCTGGGAGGTCGCGTCGCTCCCCCTTTGACGTTGCGCACGCAAGATTTTGGGGATCTCTGACCCCACAGACTCAGGTTGGGTTTGGCTTGGGCCCCGTGCATTTCCAAGGCTGTCACAGGATCCCGGGGCGGGGTCATCAACGCCAACATAAGGTTTACAGCCCTGGTCCGTCGGTATCATTGGGGGCGTCAGATAAAAACAGACTCATGACGTACTGTATCCAAATAATCAAGAGAATCTTTGGTTTTAGCTGGCCCCACAAGTGAGCTTTACTGAGTAGTCCAACACTTCCATTTCATACATAGGAAAAGAGAAACCCCAGAGAAGACCCAGGACTGAAATCACCAGGCAGTTAGTTAGACAGCAGACCCCAAAGATGTCAACAATGCTGTTTCTCCACTTGCCGACCCATTCTGATCCAGCGAGAACACCACTGCAAGGTGGTTCTGTGGCCACACTCCTTTGTTGGATGGTGGAATGGTTGAGTGATTAAGTACAGTTTGGAGTCAGAGGAAATTTCACACCTTGGCTCCATCACCTAAATAGTTTTGAACCTTTGAGCGAGGTATTTTGCCTTTCTGAACCGAAGTTTCTTCTGTAAAACAGGGCTGAATAATGGGGACTGCCTGGTAGAGCTGTTCTGAAGAGCAACGAAGTGATGCTTGTGAGCCATTTGGTACTGCTCAGAGTGTAACAGATGTAACCTTCTAGTATTTTGATTTTCACTAGACTCCTAGAAGGTCAGAGTTGGGAGAACCCTCCAAATAGTCCCTTCATTTTAACAGGAGGAAACTCAGCCCAGAGAGGGCCCCGAGTTACCCAAGATCACACTAGTTCAGGAGAGAAAACCCACGCGGGAAAAATTGTTGAACAGGATCATATGGGATGTTACAAAGTGCTTCGTGGGATGTAGTTAACATGCCAAAAGACGGGACAAGAACCTTCTGAGGGGGTGCAGCCCTGTATAGTTTGGGGGCACAGTATTTGGACCTCCATTATCCCGGTAGACATGCCATCAGGGAGTATTACCCCCAATGTAAGGCTGAGGGACCAGCCCAAAGAGGTTAAGTGGCTTGCCTAAGTCATATATAGCAAGGGAGAGGATGAGGCCAGGGCTAGAATTTAAACGCCTTCCATTGCATACTTAGAGGTAGGAAAGGGAGAGGCCAGCATAGGCTGGGGTGAAGAGGAAGCCTAACCTAGCAGTGTTGCCCAAGCTCCGTTCCATTCTCTGAGTCTTGTGAAATATCAATAGGTATTGCTAATGGAGGAGGATTCTGCTGTTAAATAAGTTTGGAGACGACTCTGTTAAACAGAGCTGAATAAGTTCATCATGGGGCATCTCAGAATTCCTAATTTGTTAATATACCTTGTAAATATGCCAGAGAGGGATAGATTATGCAGTATTTCTTAAACTTACTTAACTATGGGACCTCCCTCCCCCCACCCCCCACTTTCTTTTATATCTAGTCATTTTTTTGGTAACACTAGTATTCCTGAGAAACAAAGTTTCGGTAAACATTGCCATAGTGCATTGTTTCTCAGTGGATGGTCTGCATCAGAATTACCTTGGAGCTTGTTAAACAGGCACACGTTGGGGTTCTGCCTTAGACCTGCTCTGCACCCAGGAAGGGTTCTACATTTTAATGAGCTTCTGGAGGCAATTTGTATGCGTCCTAGAAGAAGTGACATAGAAATTAAGAGCCTGAATTTACAGATTAGACAGAACAAGGCTAGAATCCTAATTCTGCTACTTAGGTATATGTCCTTGGACAGATTATCTAAGGGCTAGGAGCCTCAGTTTCCTGCTTGTCAAAAGAGAGGACTGATACTTCATAGGGCTAACACGAGGATGAAATATGATAAAGCCTGTAGGGAGCGTGGCACGATGCTCGCACATGGTGTGTGCCAGCGCGTGGTGTGGCCTAGCTCTTGCTGCTGCATTCACTGTTATGCAGTGCTGCCTGGGCTTCTGCTCACTGAAATGTTGCAAAGGGGCACAGAGAAAAATGTGTCTAGAATAGAAGAAATGCTTTTTTTGTTCCCCCATCATACCCTTGTCTTGTTCAGCTCCTGGTCCGTGATGCCCCAAGAAAGGAAATACATTGTTTTCAAGCATCCAAGGGCTTAGCGTTACCTCCCTACACCTATTACACAGCCCTGGAGGATTCCAGCTTATTGTTAGGAGTCCAAACAGTTAATTTTCTGCTGCCTCTAGCCCCTGGGCTCTCAAGCACGTGCTGGGTGTGGCAGTAATAAAACTCAGGTGTCCTTTGATCCTTTGGGGGAGCGAGTTTCAGTGCTTAAGAGCTTGGTCTCTGAAGCCAGAGAGATTTGGTTTCAAATTCCTGCACTGCCATTTCCTTAAAGCAGAAATTTCTTAGAAAGTCCGAGGCTCAGTTTCCCCTTCTGTAAAATGGGGTTATAAGGGTACCTAACTCAATAGTTACTGTAAAGTTGAAACGAGACGGTCCATGTGAAGTGCTTGCTATGATGTTTTGGTGTCTAGTAAGTATCCAGGTGTCAGAGTGGCACAGGCGTGTACATTGCAGGGTCAGTGTGGTGAGCAGTAAATGGGAGTAAGTGGAAGGTACGAGCGCAGCACAGGAGGGATACCTGACTCAGTCTCTGGGGGAGGAAGGTTTCCTGAAGGAGGTGACATTTAAGCCCAAAATTGAACCTTCAATAGGATTTAGCTGGGTGGAGAAAGGCATGGTATTCCAGGAGAGGGAATTGTGTGCACAAAGGCCAGGAAGCGAGCTAGAGAGCTGCTGTTTGGAGGAACTGAAGGAGATCAGTCCACACGCTGTGAAGAGGAGGAAAGGAGGGAGAAATGAGGCGAGATAGGTAAGCAAGGATCAGATAGATGGTTTTCTGAAGAGCGTGGACTATCATCCTAAGGGCAGTGAGGGAACTGCTGACCAGGTTTCTCCCACCCGTACTCTGGAGGCATTACCACGGGGTGCTGGGAGAAGGGGTCGAAACGGGAGAGACTGGAGGCAGGGAGAGCAGTTGCAGAGCTACTGAGCTATTCTAGGTGAGAGAGGACGGTGACCCAGTGAAAGTGGTTTGAGAAGCACTGGGGAGGCAGGGGTGAGAACACTTGGTGCCTCATTGCAGTGTCCGTCGGAGGGGAGGGAAGAGGAAGTGCCCAGGAGGGCACCAGGGTTCCCATTCACTGAGATGGGAAGGCAGAGAGGCAGAGATTTGGGAGGGAGGCCCAGGAGGTGGTCGGATGTGTGTCTGCAACCCAGGTGAGGTAAAGCTGGAGGAAAGGATGGCGCCTCTGGAGTGTCAGCACAGACATGGTCATTGAAATCTTGGGACAGTTCTTGGCTCACTGGTTATTTGCTGCCGGTTTCTGGCCTTTGATATTTTAGGAGGCTCTGCTGGTGAACGTCCCAGCCGCTCCTCTGTCTTGTGATTGTTTAACCCCTTGGAATAGGCGCTAGCCCCGCCCCCAGCAGGCACTTGAAGAGGAGCTCTAGAGCAGGGGCTGTCTGGGCAATGCAGTCTGCTCTCTTCCCTACCAGGACTCTGCGGGAACCAACCTTTGACCCCTCCACGCCTCTCAAGGGTTTTGGAGGTAGAAGAATGAGTCCTCAGAGCCATAAGAAAATATAGGACTTTCTAAGTAGATTATTTGGGATGGGGTGAAGCGCCCCACCACTTGCAGGAGTACAGAGATTCCAGAGATTCCAAACTGACTGAGGGGTTAGGCTGTAGGGCCTTGGGGGGCCTCTTGCAATACCTTGGCTTTCAAACTGGGCTCTAGGAGCTGGGGTGAAGGAAGGATAAGATTCTTCGGAATCTCCCTGGCGACTGGGCCTGGAGCCTCAGAACGAGCACTAGTCCAACCCTTCCCCCTTTTCCCCCACTGCTGTAGAAATCCATCATACTTGACAGATACATTTAGGACAAGCCCTGGTACCCCACAAGGTAACCGCCCACTCATTTACAGAGGGAATCCGCAGAAGAGAGTAGTACAGTGGAGCCCTGCAGAGCCTGACTTGAATCCCACCTCACCTCTTCCAGCTGTATCACCACGGGCACAGTGTTAAGCTCTCTGCACCTTCATTTTCTCATCTGTGAAATGAGACAACGCGTTACAGGACAGAGGATCAGTGAGAGCCCATTGAAACGGAAGCATTTAGCAGAGCCCGAATAAAATGCTAACTTCCCCTCCCCCACCCCAGTGTTTCTGTAATGCTTTGGAAACCAGGGTTACCGAACTTTTTTTTTTTCCTTTTATCATCTTGTATTCATCAGTATAAAATTCTCTTGGAAAAGCTCTCAAAAAGGCTGTCAGCGTGGAGTAGTATAAAGAACTTTTCGTTTCTGTTTCAGACCTTTAGTGACAGCTCGGTGACCCCGGGAACCGTCCTCCCCAGCCTGGATTCAGCCCGCTGGGTGGCCCCACTCTCTCCATAGTCTGGTGCAGCTAGAAACCTGCGTCATTCCAAACATTTCCCTTTCTTCACTCCTCCTCCCTCCAGCTCTTCCCTAACCTAATTAGTTGCCAAGTCATGTCTAGCCTGTCTCTGAAATAGCTTCAGAATTCATCCTGTTTTCTCCAGCTCCAGGTCTGCTGTCTGGCTCGGGCCCTGCTTGCCGGGCACCTAGCCTGCTGCCTCCTACGCTAGCTCGTCCTCCACGCTTAACTCTCCGAACATGTTCCTCCCCCATCGGAAACCCTTCTATGGCTCTCTGTTTCCTCCAACATCGAGTCCAAACTCTTTAGAGTGGTATTCATTTGTTCAGATATTTGTGGAGGCTTGCAGGTGCCAGGCACTGCGTAGGACCCTGGGGTACCGTGATGAATGAGCCCAGTGTCTGCCCCTGGGGAGCTCACTGCTGCGTGCAGGAGACCATGGACAGATACTGTTCTAAGACGCCAGTAACTCCCCAGCCAGCTGAAATGCAGCAGCAGAGGTGCTTGGACAAGGAGGGTGTAGAGTCTGCCTTTCTGAGTTCTTGCCCCTGCCCCCGCCTTTCCCTCTATTCCTTGACCACTCCAGGCTTGCTCATAGGTCCGTGCCTTTGTCTCTCTTCTCCCTTCTGTCTGGAATGTCCTTCTCTGCCTTCCTTTTAGAGAAGGCCCTTGCATCCTTCACTGCCGACTCCAATATCACCCCTGCCTCCTCCAGGAAGCCTTCCTTGACCCACTTCATGCATTTATGCATGTTACCGCTTATTTATCATTCAGTAAGCAGAACAAGTTCCTCTGCCCGGGCCTCCTTGATGGCATTTAAGTGGATTCTTCTGGTGGCACTGATCTGACTGCACCGTAATTATCTGTGGGCTCCTCGAGGACAGACTCTGCTTAGTTTTGTGCCCCTCCCCCCCCACCTAGCACAGAGCCCAACCCAAGACTGTCGCTCTGTGAGGCTTGCCAAGTGAAGTCTTTTAACAGGCATGTACCTCATTTTCTTCATGTGAAAATGGGCCTACTGCTTTCTTCCTTTCTTCTGTAGAGGATCCTTGGCAGGATGCTGCCAGTAGTGTTCGTGTGTGTGTGAAAGTGCTCTGTAAACGATACACGGAAAGGCTTTAATGTGGGATGGAGAGGAAAGGGTTATTTCCTACCAGGCTGCATCAGGCCCCTAGGCGGTGATAGGGAAGGTTCTGGGGGCATTTCCGAGGGTGCCCTAGGCCGGATGAACTTTATGGCTTTGTTCACAGGGCTTATTGTGGGGCAGCTGCTTCCTGGCTTGGTGTTCAGCCTGTTCTTTGTGCCCAGACTCTCTGCAGAGTCCCCACCCCCTCTTCTGCCCCGCAGCACCGGTCCCGTTCCTTACCGCTAGGGCTCACTGGTGTGGGTGCAGCGTGCTCCAGCTCTGCCTCTGCCCCCAACTCACAGTGAGGGACTGGTGTTCTGGGCGCCTCTCCCATTACGCCTCTCCAGCTCCCTTGGTTATCTTTTTCACTCAAGTCTCAGCCCAAATGCTCTTTTGTTGTGGGAACCCTCCGTGGTTTCACGCCATCTCCTTTGTGACCCCGCGGCACATGGCTTAGGCGTCCATTGTAAACACCTGTTTCCTTACGCTGTCTCGTTGGGTGCTAGAGAGCAGCTCCGTACCTCTCCTGTTAGCTGCGAGCTCCTTCAGAACTTTTCACTCTCCTGAAGTGCCCCCTCCATCCCCGCCCCGAGGTTTCCTGGCCCGGGACTTTACTGATAATAATAATACAATAATAACAGTGGCTGCTGTGATTTATCCATCATTTCCTTTATGCCAGACACTGTTGTAAGAACTTTTGTTTTCTTGTGTTAATGGTTTTGAACCCGTCTTCTGGGTCAATAACCATCCTGCAGCGCATCCTCACAGCCCAGCAGGGGAGGGGTCCCTTGCAGTCAGGGCTCTGGAACCCCCACCTTGCTGCAGCCAGAGCAACTTTCTTTTGTCAGTTTTTAAAGTCTTGCTTTATCAAAAGATTCTTCAGCTCAAAATTAAACCAACAAAATTCTGCTGCATTTATTTGTTATAATCTGCAACTCATTGAGGAAGGGATTGTTTTATTTTACTTGCGAAGGAACAAGCTCAGAGAGATTAAGCCGTTGGCCCATGGTCCTGAACTCAGCTGGTGAGAACAGAGCTTTGAGCCTGTGACCTATTGCCCGTGAAGGAGTCTTGCTACAATCCTAGCTATGGCCGCTTCCAGGGTCGAAGAGCTCCCGTGATGCTGTGTGGGGAAGGTGGGGGGTCTGCTTCCGTCCTCCCTCCAGCAGCCTCCTGTCCTTAAACAAGCAGACCCCCATTAGACAAAGTGTGAATTTGTCCTCAGCCCTGAGGACAACTGTCCCAGAAACTATCAGACACAATAAAAAGAAAGTCCAGGCTCTCAGTGGCTAGGCCATCGGTGTGCCTTGCAAGCTGATGTAGAATGCGGCTAAGTGTTACCCCCTCACAGTCCTCAGGGCTGGGCCCAGCTGCTCTCCATACCCTTGAGCTCAGCCTATCTGCAGGTGGGTTGGGGCTGTGCTCTGCCAGGCCCTTTGCTGGCTATTTAAGGAGTTGGAGCTGAACACTCTGAGCCTCAGGGATCCCTGGCTAGAAGCGTGAGAACACAGACAATAGAGGGAATGCCCTCCCGGTACCCCCATATGCCCTAATGTACAAATGGCCTGGGCTTAGCAGCCAGAGGACCTGGGTTCTGGCCCCAGCCCCTCTACTGTCTGTGTATGGTTTTCCTAGACTTGAGTTTCCTGCTCCATAGAAGGGTGCTATTATTAATAGTTCATGTATATCAAGTGCTTGCTCTGTGCCAAGATCTGTGTCAAAGTGCTCTGTGTAACCAGTGTCATTTCATTCACACACCAACCTGAGAGGTAGACAGGCTGAGAGAGGGTAAGTCCTTAGACCAGTAAGTGGCAGAACCTGAATTTGAACTGCTCTTTTTGTCTCTTAACCATTGTACTTTGCTGCCTTAGGAATAGGGTCTGGCCTGCCTGTCTCACAGATCCATGAGTGAGGATGGGAAAGTGTTTTTGCATCACGAGCTGGAGTAGGGTAAGGGGCACGCTAAGGATGACTCCATGCAGTGGACACATTGTGACCGAAGAGGGTCACTTCTGTACCGTGAATTTGCAGATAGGGGTGGGGTACCACAGGGTAAGGATTTGGAATTCTGTTTGATTCATTGGCCTACTCATTCATACAATAAGTGTTTACTGAGCATCCGTTCCTCACTGGGGGCTGGGATAAAATGGCAAACCAGACATGATCCCAGCCCTTGGGGAGAGAGCCTCGTTGGGGTGCAGGGAAGGGGAGCCGGGAGGGTAGGGTTCCAGCTTTGACTGTAGGTCATCGGTGTTACGACATTGGGTAGGTTGTATCTCTAGAAGCCTTGGGCTCCCCATCTGAGTAACGGGGCCATGGTTCCAGCCTTGCCTGTAGGAACAGCTGAAAGAATGGTGGTGGCCCTGCTTACAGCTGTCAAGTGCCATACTGTGACCAGTTTCTGGCCTTACCATTCTGACAGGTATTTTGCTCTTCTTGCAGGGCTGCCCAGGAGCTGGAGGACAAGCACCCGGAGCTCCTCCGGGTAGCTACTACCCTGGCGGAGGGCAGTATGGCAGTGGGGTACCCCCTGGCGGCGGTTATGGAGGAGGTCCTGCCCCTGGAGGGCCTTATGGACACCCCAACCCTGGAGGGCTCCCCTCTGGAGCTCCAGGAGGACCATATGGTGGTATGGCCCCAGGGGGCCCCTATGGTCAGCTGCCTCCAAATTCCTATGGTGCCCAACACCCTGGGCCTTATGGACAGGGACCTCCTCCAGGTGAGTAGGGATTTGGGGTTGCAGGGGCCTCTGACCTTGTTCTGAGTTGCCCAGGGCCCATTCTTGCCCTTCTCGTGGATGCGCGGGCAGCCTGGTCTCTGACACCTTAGCATCTCACTTCTACCTTCCGCTTGCATCCGTGGAATGGAAGTCTGCTTGTTCGCTTTGCGGTGGTAAGAACAGCCCCGTGGTCTCTTTGGCTCACAACCACAAACGTCTATTTCTGTTGCTTGCTCACAATTATTTAGTCTCACTTACATGCGGACAGCTATGGTTTTGGCTGCTGGGGTTCTGCTCCATGATCTTTTCTTGCCAGGATCCAGGCTGGAGGAACAGCCCCTATTTGAAATAAGTGTGTTCTTGTGGCAGAAAAAAAAAAAAGCAGGAGACTCAGCAGGAAGGAATGCATGATGCCTCTCAGAGTTTCTGCTTTCAGTTACTTTGTATCTCTTCCACTCACATGCTATGGGCCAAACCACATCCCCTGGTCCAGCCTCATAACCAATAGGATGGGAATGGATGCTCCTCTCCTGGAGGGGCTCTTCAGGCCATCAGGCAGAGGACAGGATGGACAGTGCCCTCACGGGGAAGGCGGTGGAGGTGCAAGCATAGGTCAGCAAGTAATGGCAGATCATGATGCAGTCCATCGCGGGGGAGCCCCATTTCTGTGCGAGGGAGACTGATTACTGTGTGTGGAAAAGCAAGATAATGTAGTTGTTAAAAGCTGGGGCTTCTGAAATCCGACCACCTACTGAACAGACCAAACTATTTTACCTCTTTAAATCATGGTGTTTACATCTGTAAAAATGGTGACTGTCTCTCCCAAGCTGGTTAGTCAGGATGAAATAAAAATAAGAACATGCAGGTAAATGTGAGAATAGTACCTGGCGCAAGGGAAGGGCTTAATAAACAATATTCCGTGAGAGGACTGGTACCGGGACACTTTCAGCAAAGAGGTATTCAGCATGTATTGTGACAGCAGATGCTGTGAAAGATGCTGAGGCAGGCAGAATGGTGGGATGAGCTAGGGGCGGGGTAAACAGCAGAGATCCTAAAGGTGAGGTACTGGACAAGATGGGGGATGCTGGGGGCGGGGCTTGGTGATTCAGTGCAGAGAGACCCCTGGGTGAGGGCTCAGTGAAGATTTCTGAGTGTCTCAGACAGGGGTCAGGGAAGGTGAGTGCCCAGTCCCCTGCTTCCTCCCAGACTCATTCAGGCAGCCTCTTAGACGGTACACTGTTCCGGGGAGACCAAGCCAGCAGGAGAGCAGCCTGGAACCACTCTGGTGCACCTGACGGGCCTCCAGGGAATGGCGCTGCTGGGAAGCTGCAGCATCTTAGCCTGGACACCCAGGCGGGAGGCTCAGAGGGAGATGTGCAAAATTCGGGGGTTCCAAACACTGCAAGCGGTGCCATTTATCTTGTCAGAGCCCAGAGCTTCTGGCTGTTTGCTTTCAGCTCAGCAGCTTCTTGGTGGATTTCCTTATCCTTTTAAAATCTTGTCTCTGAGCCTACAGGAGGCCTTTGCAAGGAAAGGAACCCCTGGCTGTGAGGCTTATCCCTCTAGGGCCTGAGGCCAGAGATAATCTCTGGGGCTGCAGAGGAAAGGAAAGCTGTGCCTTAGGTTCTTAGCTGCTGACCCTCTTGTAGCTTTCTCTCAGCCTGCACCTCGGCCTCCTCTCCAGGGCAGCTGGTGGCCTCCTGCAGCAGCGCTGCTTAAAGCATGAGCTATATGTCACCTGCATTGGTCACCTGAAGCCCCACGTCAGCCTCACTGAATCCAGGATCTAAGGTTGGAGCACCACTGCTCTGTAAGACAGGTTTGACCCATAAAGGTGCCCACTGCCCACAGGAAATGCTCTAAAGGCACCCCAAACCCAAAGGGCCTTTGCAGCCTCTTCACCTGAACTGTTTCTCCCTCCCGGCAACCCAGGACCCTCAGACCACTCTGAGCACACTTGGTGACCCTGCCACGTGCCTTTTCTGCTCCGTGTCACCACTCTGTCATCCTCGAAGACCTGGTGTAAATGTTCCTTCCTCTGCAGAAATGGGACCGCACAGGTTCCAGGCCCTTCGCTGAAGCTCCCTTTCTCTGTGTTACTTCATTTAGCCATCACAACCGCCCTGGGAAGCAGGTCCGTTTTAGAAATGGGGGGATTAGCATTCAGAAAAATGAAACAATTTGTCTAAAGTCACACAGTCTAGTTAGTAAGGGCCAGAGCTCTTTGCTTCCAGAGCTGGAGGGGCTGTGGCCCTCACTTGCCCATGGCAAAGCTGCTGTTTCAGGAAGGACAGTGGCGTCTGCCTCATCCCCCACTCAAGGCGGTCAGGTGGTCCCTCAGTCAGCAAAGCCTCTGGCCTCACCATTGGGGCAGGGTCAGGTGGAGGTTTCTGGCTCCACAGCTGTCCGTGGCTGTCCCGATTATACCCGCGCAAAGGAGCCCTTTCTGTGGCCAGTTGAGTAGGTTGAGCAATGCTGTGTAACCCTGGCTTTTTCCTAAGGTAGCGCTTCCCCACACTCACCTGTCTTTCCCTGCACTCCATCTCACTCTGCACGTCCATCCAAGTGATGGTTCTTTGCTCTGTCCTCTGACATATGCACAGAGCTGCACACTTACTCCCGACATACACACAAAGCTGTCTGAACCACAGCCACCCTAACAGCCAGCAGGTGTAGAGTGCTTAGATTGCGGCAGGTGCTGATTTAAGGGTTTTTGTACATCTTCACAACTGATGAAGTAGATGCTGTTTTGTCCTCATTTTATAGATAAAGAGAACTGACATACAGAGATTTAAATAACGTAACCAGGGTTGTAACACGGGGCGGGGGCTGGGGCTCAAACTGGGGCTGCTCTGCCATGAGTCCAGCACCTTCCCTTTCTGTGTCTGGCCCTGTTCCCACCCCTGGGGATTCAGAGACGAGTTAGGCTCCTGCCCATGGGTGGCTCCAAGTCTAACCTGGAAGGCGGTTTAAAAATGCGGAGTGAGCAGGGCCGTAAAAGGAAAGAGCAGAAGGAGAGGGGAAGAAGGCCTTTCCAGGGACGGGGGAATGGGAAGGCTCTATGGAAGGAACAGCCTTTCATTTGGGTGTTGAAGGGTGCAAGGAAGTGCTTGCAGAGAGCTGAGGGAGGGGGGGTGGAGGTGGAGAGAACAGGGTAAGCAAAGGCCCTGTGGTGGGAAGGTGCGGGCGCGGGTGAGAGCAAGTGTGATGCTTCATCTGGGCTGGGCCAGAGGAGGGAGGACAGTGGGGGCGGAGTGGGAGAGGTCGACAGGAGTAGACCCCATCTGGGGGCCCTGGAGCGCCGTTTTAAGGATGCTGGACTTTATTTTGTAGGCAGCGGGAGCCTTTGGAGAATTTTGAGTTGAGGCGGGGGAAGTTGGTGGGGACAGTTGCATTTTATGAAGATCACTCGCAGCAGGTGAAGGGTGGCGAGAGTGGCTGTGCGGACAGTGTGACCAGGCCGTTTGGTGTGTTACAACAGTGCAGGTGACGGGTGCGTGAACCCGGGCGGGTGCAGGAGGAACAGGGGAGGAGGTACCTGTCTGCGAACTGACAGGTTTGGGCAGCTCTCTGGACGTGTGGGACGAGGAGATGTCTCCAGGGGCAGGTGGGGAGGCGCGTCGCACATCAGAGGTGACGGGGAGTGGAGAGAGGTGGAGCTCTGTGGTTGCCGGCCCGCTGGCAGCTCCTGACAGACTGTCAGCTCTCCTGGGCGCCAGCGCTGTCAGGCCCGGTTCCCAGCCCCAGGCTCC
>PVKM010020564.1:0-23248 GCA_004027735.1 Carollia perspicillata
GCGTTCTCTCTGAGTCTGAACTCACGCGTTCTCTCTGCCATTCCCACCTTCAACCTAAGGGATGCAAGACATCTAGTTCAGTCTGTCTGATTCACTGTTGCTATGCAACCGTGGGTATGAGGAAGGGATTGGGAGCATCAGAAACTGGCCACAGTAGAGCAAGTACCCTCCTCCTCATTCCTGGAGCTAACAAGGATGTATTGCCTTAGGTCACAAACCAGTGGGGAGGAATTATGATTACATTTGTATTGTACAGTGTATATAATTATATGGACTTTATGACACCCAGCCCAGTTTGATTAAAGAAAGATATTAGTGCATTTATACTCTAAAAGTATCATTTAGGTAAGGAAACAAAATATAAGGGATATACTACAAAGTTCTTATATAAATTTTATCATTCCTAACTTTAGATACAGGATGGGATTTTTTAGAATTAAAAAAACTAAAATGAATATAGCAATTGATGTTTGTGTAGTTGTATATGTTGTATATGTATCTAATATGTATATGATACATATGTATATGTATCAGTATCTAAGGTGCTGTATAGTGTGAATTTGTGGATCACTGACCCTCATAGCTCTTCTTTGAGACTGTCTATCAACATTTTTAAAGAATCCTTGGTGTTGTGTTAATTTCCAATGGCCACTGGAGGACATTGTTCAACCACAATTTTGCCCCTCCCCCACCAACATTTGTATCCAGCAAAACATTTCACTTTAAATTCTAATGAGAAATTCAGTTAAGAAGTTGCCCTCTGTTAGAAATTTAGTCTTATATTAGACTGTGGAAGAGAACTGTTTGGGTTCTATGAGGAGGGATTTATGATATTCACAGCTTTCTCAGTATTCATAGTGGTCAAGTCAGTGAAAGTTTAATTGGCCAAGTGACTTATTAACTTCCGATTTCATATTCGCCCTTTGTCTCAGTTGATTTCTTCATAAGAAATCATGAAATTGAAGAGCAATTAAATTCTCTTTCTTCCCAAGTAATTACCTGAAATAAAATCTTGATCATTTTATCTATATTAATACAGATACCAATAGAGATAACCCACATAGGTTTCATTTATTTTTATTTTTTATTTAATCTTTACTGTATTTTTCCCATTACCATTTAGTGCCCTTATACACTCCCCCAGCAATCACCACACTGTTGTCCATGTCCACGAGTCCTTTTCCTTTTTCTGCTCAATCCCTCCACCCCCTAATCCCACCCCCGCCACTAGCTGCCATCTGCTCTCTGTCTATGAGTCTGTCTCTGTTTTGCTTGTAGTTCAGTTTGTTTGTTAGATTCCACATATGAGTGAAATCATGTGGTATTTGTCTTTCTCTGACTGGCTTATTTCATTTAGCATAATGTTCTCTGGGTCCATCCATACTGTTGCAAAGGGTAAAAATTTCTTCTTTTTTATGGCCAAGTAGAATTCCAATGTGCAAATGTCCCATAGTTTTATCCACTCATCTATTGATGGACACTTGGGCTGCTTCCACATCATGGCAATTGTAAATAATGCTACAATGAATGTCAGGTTGCCTGTATTCTTTCAAATTAGTGTTTTGGGTTCCTTTGGATGTAATCCCAGAAGTAGGATTGCTGGTCAAAAGGTAGATCCATTTTTAATTTTTTGAGGTATATCCATACTGCTTTCCACAGTAGCTGCCCAGTCTGCATTCCCACCAATAGTGTCAAGGTGTCCCCCTTTCTCCACATCCTTGCCAGTGCTGTTGTTTGTTGATTTATTGATTATAGCCATTCAGACAGGTGTGAGATGGTATCTCATTGTGGTTTTAATTTGCATTTCATTGATGATTAATGACATTGAGTATCTTTGCATACTCTGGCCATTTGTATGTCCTCTTTAGAGAAGTGTCTATTCAGGTCTTTTGCTCATTTTTTAATTGGGTTGTTTGTTTGGTGTTGAGTTTTGTAAATTCTTTATAATTTTGTATATTAACCCCTTATCAGATGCGTTGGCAAATATATCCTCCCATTCTGTGGGTTGTCTTTTTATTTTGTTGACAATTTTCTTTGCTGTGCAAAAATGACTTAGTTAGATGTAGTTCCATTTGTTTATTTTTTTTCTTTTGTTTCCCCTGACTGGGGAGATAAAAAACTTCTGTGAGCAATATATGAGATTTTGCTGCCTATTTTTTCTTCTAGGATTTTTATGGTTTCTGATCTAACATTTAAGCCTTTAATCCATTTTGAATTTATTGTTGTGTGTGGTATAAGAAGATGGTCAAGTTTCATTTTTCTGCATGTATCTGTCCAATTTTCCGAACACCATTTACTGAATAAGCTATCTTTAGCCCATCGTATGTTCTTGCTTCCTCTGTTGAATATTGGCTATAAATGTGTGGCTTTATTTCTGGGCTCTCTATTTTGTTCCATTGATCTATGTTCTGTTTTTATGCCAGTAGTAGACTGTTTTGATTATCATGGTCTTATGTTACAGTTTGATATTAGGTAGCGTGATTCCTCCAACTTTGTTCTTCTTTCTCAGGATTGCTGTTGCTATATAGGGCCTTTCATGTTTCCATATAAATTTTTGAAATGTTTGTTCTAGTTCTGTGAAATACATCATAGGAATCTTGATAGGAATTTCATTAAATCTATAGATTACTTTGGATAGTATGGACATTTTAATGATGTTAATGCTCCCTCTCCATGAACACTATATGTACTTATTTGTATCTTCCTCAATTTCTTTCTTCAGTGTCTTACAATTTTTCAAGTACAGCTCTTTTACATCCTTGGTTAAATTTATTCCAAGGCATTTTATTATTTTTGAAGCAATTATAAATGGGATTGTTTTCTTAATTTACCATTCTGTTAGTTCACAATTGGCATATAAAATGCAGCTGATTTCTGGATATTAATTTTGTATCCTGCTACTTTGCTGAATTCATTTATCAGATCTAGGAGTTTCTTGGTGGAATCTTTGGGGTTCTCTATACATAGGATCATGTCATATACAAATAAAGATAGTTTTGCTTCTTCCTTTCCAAATTAAATGTCTTTTATTTCTTCTTCTCGTCTGATTGCTGTGGCCAGGACTTCCAGTACTATGGTGAATAAGAGAGATGAAAGTAGATATACCTGTCTTGTTCCCACTCTTAAGGGGAATGCTTGTAGTTTTTGCCCACTGAGTATGATGCTGGCAGTGGGTTCATCATATATGGCCTTTACTATGTTCAGATATGTTCCCTCTATTCCCACTTTGCTAAGAGTTTTGATCATAAATGGGTGCTGGATTTTATCAAATGCTTTTTCTGTATCTATTGATATAATAACATGTTTTTTATCCTTCATTTTGTTTATGTGATGAATCACATTTATTGATTTGCAGAAGTTGTACTAACCTTGCATTTCCAGAATAAATACCACTTGATCACAGTGTATGATCTTTCTGATGCATTGCTGTTTCAGTTTGCTAACATTTTGTTGAGGATTTTAGCATCTATGTTCATCAAGGATATTGGCCTATAATTTTCTTTCTTTGTAGTGCCTTTATCTAATTTTGGAATTAGGATAATCTGGCCTCATAAAAATGAGTTTAGGAGCCTTTATTCCTCTTAAATTTTATGAAATAGTTTGAGAAGGAGAGGTGATAGTTCTTCTCAGAATGTTTGGTAAAATTCACCTGTGAAGCCATCTGGCCCATGGCTTTTGTTTGGTGTTAATTTTTTTATTACTGCTTCAATTTCATTAGGTGTGGTCTGTCTATTCAGAATCTATGATTCTTCCTATTTTTTGGGGAGATTGTATCTGGAATTTATCCATTTTATCCAGGTTTCCCAGTTTGTTGGCGTATAATTGTTCATAATATTTTCTTACAATCCTTTGTATGTTTTTTGTTGTCAGTTGTTATTTTTCCTTTTACATTTTTGATTTTACTTATTTGGGTTCTTTATCTTTTTTTCTTGATGAGTCTGGCTAAAGGTTTGCTAATCTTGTTTATCTTTTCAAAGAACCAGCTCATGAATTCATTGATCTTCTGTATCATTTCTTTAGACTCTATTTCACTTATTCCTGCTCTAATCTTTATTATTTCCTTCCTTCTACTCACTTTGGGCTTTGCTTGTTGTTCTTTTTCAAATTCCTTTAAATGTGAAGTTAGATAACGTACTTGAGCTTTTTCATGTTTTTTGAGATAGGCCTTAGTGCTATGAATTTCCCTCTTAGGATTACTTTCTCTACGTCCCACAGGTTTTGGATTGTTGTGTCCTCATTTTCATTTGTTTCAAGGTATCTTTTGATTTCTTCCTTAGTCTCAATGTTGACCCATTCATTGTTTAATAACATGTTATGTAGCTTTCATATGTTTTTCAGTGTCCTTCTTGTGATTGATTTCTAGTTTCATGGCATTGTGGTCAGAGTAGGTGCTTCATATGATTTTAATCCTCTTAAATTTATTGAGACTTGTTTTGTATCCTAACTTGTGGTCTATCCTGGAAAACATTCTATGTGCTCTTGAAAAGTATGTATGTTCTGCTGCTTTGGAGTGAAATGCTCTGAAGATATCACTTAAATCCATTTGATGTAGTGTTTTGTTTAAGGTTGCTGTCTCCTTGTTGATTTTCTGCCTGGAAGATCTATCCATTGAAGTCAATGTTGTGTTAAAACCCCCAACTATGACTGTATTTCTGTTTATGTCTCCCTATATGTCCATCAAGATTTGCTTCAAATGTTTAGGTGCTACTATGTTGGGTACATAAAGGTTTACTAGGGTTATATCCTCTCATTGGATTGTTCCCTTTATCATTATGTAATGTCCTTTGTCTGTTACTACAGCCTTGGTTTTAAAGTCTATTTTGTCTGATATAAATACTGCTACCCCAGCTGTTTTTTCCTTTCCATTTGCATGAAATATCTTTTTTCAACCCTTTACTTTTAGTCTGTGTGTATCTTTTGATCTAAGATGGGTATCATGAAGGCCACATATATATGGGTCAAGTTTTTTATCCATTCAGCTACCTCTATCTTTTGGTCAGAGCATTAAGTCATTTATATTTAAGGTGATTATTGATAGGTATGTAGTGGCATTTTATTGTTATACTGTTTTCCTCTGTTTTTTTTTTCCTTCTCTTTTCTTCTTCTTCTTCAAGCAAAACCTTTAATGTTTGTTGCAGTGCTAGTTTGCTATTAACAAACTCCTTTAGCTCTTTCTTGTTTGGGAAGCTCCTTATTTCTCCTTCAGTTTTAAATGACAGCCTTCTTGGATAAAGCATCCTTGGTTGTAGGTCCTTGCTTTTCATCACCTTAAATATTTCACACTACTCCCTTCTGGTCTGAAATGTTTCTGTTGAGTGATCAGATGCCAGTCTAATTGGTGCTCCCTTGTAGTTAAATCCCTGCTTTTCTCTTGCAAATTTTAGGATTCTCTCTGTCTTTAAGCCTTCTTATTTTAATTATTATGTGTCTCGGTGTTGGCCTCTTTGGGTCCAAATTGTTTGGGACTCTCTGAGCTTCCTGGACTTGTGTGACTTTTTCCTTCACCAGATTAGGAAAGTTTTTGGTCATTATATTTTCAAATAGATTCTCAACCCGTTGCTTGCTCTCTTCTCCTTCTGGTAATCCCATGATGTGGATATTGTTATGCTTTATGTTGTCCAAAATATTTCTTAAGCTCTCGTCATTTTTTAAAATTCTTTTTTCATTTTGCTGCTTAGCATGGGAGATTTTTTTTCTACCTTTTCTTCCAAAACACTGATTCTATCCTCTGCTTCATCTAACCTACTGTTTATTCCTTCCAGTGTATTACTTATTTTAGATATTCCATTCTTTATTTCTGACTGGTCCTTTTTTATGTTTTCTATGTCTTTTCCCATGCTGTTTAGTATCCATATCATCATTACTCTAAACTCTCTATCTGATAAATTGCTTGCCTCCATTTCATCTAGTTCTTCCAGAAAATTTGCTTTTTCATTTGGGGTCTGTTTCTTTGTCTTCCCAGTTCAGCTGCTTTGTATTTTACAGCTTAGTTGTTAAACTAATCAGTCATTAAACTGATCAGTTGTTAGTCTGATCAAGCCGTAATCAGCAGCTTGGCTTAAGCATCATAGGGTAAGGCAGAGTAATTCCTGTGGTTGGTGGTATTGCTTCTCCTCAGGCGAATGCCACTCAGAGAGGAGTGCTCTGCCTCAGAGTAACAGCTCCTGCAGTATGAGGAATAACTCAGCACAGGGGTCCTGGTGGCTTTCCTTCAGTTTTCTCCCCAAAGCCATGACCCCCAGACTCTCCTCAAGTGTCTCTAGTCCACTCTGCCCTCCTTTTGCTGGTGCCCAGGGTAAATGGCTGTGAAAAAAAATTTGTACTTTGGCCCTTTAAGAGGATTTCTGCATCTCCAGCCATCCCTCCCTGACAGACAGAAACCCTGCTGGTTTTCACAGCTGGACATTATCTGGGTTTCTTTCCAGCTCTGGTGCTGTATGCTGGGGAGTCCAGCGTAAGGTTTAGACCCCACACTTCTCAGGAGGAACCCCCTGGTCACTGAAGTGTCCCTTTGGCACTTCAGCTGCTACCTATGGGAGCCCAGCCAGCCCTCTTGCATCTCCTCCACATTCTCTACCAGTCACATCGGGGTGAGATGGTTTCTTCTCTCTGTCCATGGTTATAAGTCTTCTCTCCAGCTAGTGTTCAGTTGGTTGTTCTGGATGATTTTTCTACCACTTATCTGTAATTCCAGATTGGTCCTGGAAAAGGAGGTTAGTATAGCGTGGATCCCTCCACATAAGTTTTAAATCAAACAATATTATAAAGTTATGTGTGTGGCATAGATCTCACAGTCTCCTAAAAAGTGATTCTGTAGCACAACTTATTGAATAATATAATTTATTTGTTCTACACACTCTGCATAGACTTTCCTTTGCTTATATCATTACATTCCCATTACCTGAACAAAGAAGACATTACTGTTTATTTGAAGCTTTCATCTCTAGTTTGTAGTTTTCTTCCTAACTATATGTCGATAAATTTTTTAAAAATTATTCTCATTTAATCATTGGTTAATTAAATTGTGTCAGAATACACTTTTAAATTATCTTGTATTATTGTTTGAGCTTGGGTTTACTACACTTATAACCAAACATTCTATTCAATGAATATTTGCACAACTGGACACATTTCCCCAAATTTAGAGTACTAGATCTTTTTAGAGTAAATTCTACAACTTTCTATTATTTATAGTCTAGTTTGGCATATACTTACCAAATCATTGTTTAGTCTCATTACTGCTAGAAGAAACAACATTATAATATAACATTATAACATGTTTCCTGTTTGTTTTTCTTCGCCTCTTCAGATATCCTGAGGCTGAAATTGGAGAATAGCATTGACCTTGTAGATCATCTGAACACACTGTCTTCCCTGACAGTGAATATTTCCTCCTGTGTATTATATGACCGCATTCAGGCAGCAAACAGTGTGGACGAAATGGAGAGAGAAGCTAACAGACTCTCCAAAAGCAACGAACTCTTTGGAAGTAAGTGTTATTCTGCTAAAGTTTGAGCTTCTCTTTGTACTAAAATTGGCCAAATTCTGCCCTCACTTCTTTTATCCAGAACTCAGAAAAGTAGCCTGGGCTGGGGGCGGCAGTCACTGTCCCCTCTGATGTCCTTAGAAACAAGAACCTTTCGTGTAGTCAAACAACCGTATCATCTGAGCAGCTTTCAATTTATGTGTAATTTTGTTGGTATGCTTAAAATTAAGACTGAAAAGGATTTCATAGTTACAGGGCAAAGTTGAGTCAGTCCTTGTAATTATCAAGATTATTCATTGTAAAGTATGTGTTAGTTGTTTTTTATTTCAGTAAGTGGCTCGGAGTGAGATATTTAATCTGGCCAGTTAGTTTGTAATTACATCCTCAAACTCCTGCTTTGAATATCTGAGGTTGTTACTTCCAATTAGCCATCTTTTCTGTAAATTGGGAGCTGAACTTACTCAATTGCCTGTTTGGAAATCCCCTATGTGCACCTTCCAAACAATGAATAATGTCAACCATAAAATAACCTTTCTGCTGTTGTTGCCATTTTATTTTTAGGTGTTATTTTTAAGCTTCCTTCTAACAGAAGCCAACACAGAGGCTATGGCTCCGAAGATGTCTCTCTTCCTCCTGTTGTAAAATATACCATCCGCATGAGTCTCAAGACCTCACAGACTACAAGAAACATAAGGACTAAGATTTGGGCCCCAGGGCCACACAATTCTCCATCACACAACCAGATCTATGGCAGGGCTTTTGTTTACTTACAGGATAATATTGAAAGAGCAATCATTGAATTGCAGACTGGAAGGAACTCCCAGGAAATAGCAGTCCAGGTCCAAGCAATTCCTTATCCCTGCTACATGAAAGACAAGTAAGTCCGTGCATCCATTCAGCCCTTGTTAACAAACAACCATTTTTTGAGAACTAATTTCTGTCCATTCATTCATATGTATCAAGAGAAAGGGATAACATTCACCAAACTTTGTCAAGTGCTTGTTTCCAGTCACACTATATGGCATAGCTCCACCAAAACTCATGATTGGTAACCATAGCTCATGGTTACCAACATGATGGGATCCATCTTGCCAAAAGATCTATGTTTTCTTTATCATAATTCTTAGTTTTCTGAGGACTTTGGCTCCAGAATTCAGAGCATTGGACTCCAGTCTTGAGTGCATGACTACATGATTTTCATGTTACCTGCTCTTGACTGTTCTTACCTTTCTCTAGTCAAATGAGGGAGTTAAACCAGATAATCTTAAAACTTCTTCCACCTCTCATTTAATTAAAAATCTGTGAATACATGGTCAATTGTAAAGAAAATGTTGATAGAACACATCATCAATCAATCAATCCTCTAAGATAAATATTGTGCTACTTAAAACTATATAATGAACTATTAGTCCACTTGCTAGGAATCTTTATCTAAAGTGGTTCTGCTGAATGAACAAAAGATGTAAGGATCATGTTTTTAAGAGAACCAAATTTGAATGTTCAAGAAATCTGCCAGGTAGCACTGAATGGTTCCTCCACTCTCACCACAATTTAAAAACAAAAAAAGGTTGAAGGACTTAGTTTTTTCAAGCTTATTCTCATACAGAAAAGCTTGAGACTGAATATTACTTTAAAGAAATTATACTCATTATTTAGCCAATTTATTATTGCATCTTACATACAATTCAGATGCTTCTGGGTCTTTTTCTTTGTCTCTCTCGATGTATAGCTTCAAGAACTGTATATAGGTGAGAAGAGGTTATGTAACACTTTCTGCAGCAAGGATGGGTGCAGACAGGTGCAGATTTTGTCCGTGGGTTGTCAAGGTGAGGTGCTGGTTGCGAGACCAGTCAGGACTCTGCAGTCTGGACCACATGTGAAATGCAGTGACTTGCATGAACAGTGGAGAACTGTGGGTTCAATTAAATGAAAATTCTTATCTATTTTTTCCCTTGTCAATTTTGCTACCTGGGATGATGGGTATGTGGATGTGTCTTTAAAGACTAAAAGTAATTGTACTGTGCATTTTTATGGAAGAATGATCATAATGCTTTATCTGTACATGTAAACTCTGTTGTACACAAAGTGCTTTCACATATGCTATTTCATTTGTTCCTTTTAAGAACGTCAGAAGGTAAGTGGGGGCAGGTGTTGTCAGCCATACTTTCCAGATGAGAAAAAGAAAATTCAGAAAAGTTAAGTAACTTGCCCAAAGTTGTAAAACTGGTAATGCACTGGTCCTTAGATTGTAAGACCAGCATATTTTTTGTTTATCCTGTATCAAATCTAAAATACACAATCACTTAAAAGAATCACTACAGGGAGGTTGTTATTAACAGATGAGAGTTTTCGCCTAATACTAGAGCCAGAAACAGCATCAAGGTTGGATCTGAACCAAGACAAAATTCATTCAACAAATATTCTTTAAATGCCTACCCCATGCCAGACAGTTTCCTGGGAAGCAAAAGCTTTGGATATGGCCCCAACCCTTATTCCTTCCCCATCAAAAAACCCCTCATGTCTCTGATGGTGTTATACTTGGGATGCTAAAGTGAGAATGAATGATGGTGATGTCATGTTCCATTAATACTTGTATTTTTCATGGGGAACTTAAAGGTAATTCCTTAGTCTTACAGATTAAAAAGGAAATGGCCTTGGGATCTTTCTCCAAGTAAAAGCTTCAGTGGAGCCTAATAATGCAAAGCAAATCAATTTAGAGTTTCTCTCATTGAAAACTACTCATTCGCTTAGTTCACAGCAAAGTAGCTAAAGTAGGAAGCTGTGGTTCTCAAAGTGTAGTCCCTGGACCAGCAGCATCGTATCTCCAGGAAACTGTTTAAAATGCAGATGTCTTAACCCACCCCAGAGTAATAAATCAGAAGCTTATGGGTGGGGCTCAGAAATTGGTGTTTCAATAAGCCCTTTGGGTGATTCTGATGAGTGTTCAACTTTGAGAAACACTGTATTTGAACTTCCAGGTATCATGGGCAGGTCACTGAGGAATATATATGGGTCCCAAAGAGGTCATTCAGTGCCCCTCTAGTTAGCATATTACCAGAATAGGCATTTCTATACTGTTTATGAAAAATCTCCTGAAGCATTATTTTAAGGAATCCAAGTTCTTTGTCTGCATTTTAAATGAAATGCTTTGAGTTTTATTTTATCTTATTTTGGATAATTTTGTTTAATAATCCCTATGAGCTTCCAGAGTAGGTGAATACAGTAATTTGAGAAGATACAGCTTTTAGCTAGATAAACCAATTATCACTTAATTTTAAATTTGTCTTTTAGATAAGAATTTGGTTTAAGCTGAAGGATTTTGAGCCTTGCAATTATATCTATATAATAATTATTTTCCTGGACAAGACATATTCAAACACACTTTAAAACAATTAAGCAATTTTATCTAGCAATCCAGAGCTGGGTTGTTTTTTGTTTGGGGGGAGGTTTTTTTGTTCTTGCAACATTAGAGCAAGAAAATCATGGACTTAATAAAAAAGTTATATTAATGATTATTCTCAATTTTAAAAAGCAGTATACTTTAAATGTAAGAAGTGTTGTGTTATTTTTATTGCTATCTGCAAGTATGACATTCATTTTGGTCACTGGATTCTCTTTTCGTTTGTTTGTTTTTGTTTTTTTTACAGCTTCCTAACCAGTGTCTCTTATTCTCTTCCAATCGTGCTCATGGTGGCCTGGGTTGTATTTATAGCTGCCTTTGTAAAAAAGCTTGTTTATGAGAAAGACCTCCGGCTTCATGAGGTATGTTGAGAATTTCTTATTATGAATAAGGTATACTATGATTTTCATTGTACCTATATGAGCTCAGAAAGCCTGAGCCATACCTTATGAATTAAAAATATATTTTATGAATCATAAAGGCAGCTGAAAATGCAGTATTCCCCCCTCAAATTTCAGACACCTTATTTATAAATGTTTCTGAAAAACAAAATGTGAATAATTCTGAATAAAATATAAGTACAACTTATAATCCTAAGAGTAATTTTTTGGCTGGAAAGTCACCTATATGACTTAAGATCTAACAGAGGAAGTTTAAATAATGACAATAATACTATTAAAGCAAGAAGATTATTGGCATGGTAACTAAGTGAGTCCAAATACTGATATAAATATAGGTATAGATATACAGTGACCTTTGAATAACAAGGGGACTAGCAGCACTGAACCCTGCACAGTTGAAAATCCATATAGAAGTTTTGACTCCCCCAAAACTTCAATCATCCCTTGGTATCCACAGAGGACTGGTTCCAGGACCCATGTAGATACCAAAATCCTCAGATGCTCAAGTTCCTTATATAAAATGTCATGAATCAGTGCATATGGTCAACCCTCCTCAACCTCAGATTCCCAACCACGGAATGAAAATACTGTTTTTTGACCCACAGTTGGTGGAATCTGGTAATGTAAAACCCAGTGATATTGAGGGCTGACTGCATATTTATTGAAAAAAATGTGTATGTAAGTAGACCCATGAGGTTCAGACCTGTGTTGTTCAAGGGTCAACTATAGATATAGATAGACATAGACATAGACATTGACACAGACATAGACATAGACATTGACACAGACATAGACACAGATATAGACATAGACACAGACATTGACATAGAAATAAACATAGACATAGACATAGATGTAGACATAGACATATATATATATATATATATATACATATGGCTTGTTTCTCCTCTCAGGAAGCAAATTCTCTTTCCAGTATAACTTGTCTCTTTCAATTACTTCTCCTCTGTCTCCCACTAGTTCATGATTTATAGGCTAAGAATTTCATGTTAAGCTACTAAGTTAATAATATAACAATGGGAGATAGTATCTAGGATGTAAAGCATGAACTCTTCTTGAGCATATTCTTCATCATTATCCCCAAATCCAAAATATATTACTTCTTTTTAGAATTTATGAAAATTATAAAAAATTGTGTGATTTTTTTGGATTATATTGGAATAGAAATTATTTCATCTTCTCATCCTATAATGAGTCTGTTCCTACACTTGTGAGTGAAGAGAAAGCAGAAACATTTCAAAACTGGAGCACAGTAATTATTGCAAGTCCTGGATGACAATCTGAAATAATGAGGTTAGAGTAACCTGTTAGTCTAATTGTACTTTTCAGACTCATTTTGCCATTGCTTCTAGGCAATTGATTATTTCTCCGTACAAGGGACAAATTACTGCTTCATACTTTTCTTAGTTCAGCATCAGGCTTCCAAGGATGTCCTATAGTCTGAACTTACACTTCTTAGCTTTATTGTTCAAATTCTGGTTGATCCTCACAGCTGCATTTTTAAATTTCAGACACAAGTTGGTAATTGTCTCATCAACTGGTTAGAGCCTAGTTGTACTCAGGACTGGGTATGATGATTTCTTAATTCCAATTTAAAAAGTTGGATCCACACCTTGGACCATAATTTTGGTCGCAAATCTTTACCTTGTATTTTTCTTTCAGGTTTCTGGTACTTAGAAGTGAATATTCACAGATTAAAGAAAAACTTTGAAGTAGGAAACCATGATAAAAACTAAATTATTTTCTACTTCAAAATGAACATCTACCTTAAAGATACTATTTGTCATAGAAACACACAGTAAATATGTATATAGGTACATATTGTGTACAATATGTATATACTGTATATGTGTGTATACACACATATGTATATATATGTATATATACATATGTGTGTATACACACACAAATAAAATACACACATTATATTATTTTCTGTTTAAGGATGATACTTTCTAAGTACATTTATGTATGTCACCAAAAAGCATAATGAAGACTACTTTCTCAATTTAATGTATGAAAGACATTTTAAGCAATGAACTAGCTTCTGCTTGGTAGCTCTGGGTGTTCGTTTTTCAGGCATCTATCTTCAAAATTTAACCACCTGATCTTGGGGGTCAAAGTAGTATAATGAAAGATCAATGAACTTGGAATCAGAGAATCAGGCTTTGAGTCCTCCAGTTCATATTCACTTGGGCCCAATCCCTTAAATTTTCTGAGTGTTGTCATCAAATGCTTCACTCAGCACTATATTTTCAGAATGTAGCTCTCTCACTGCCAGAAGAGAGAAGACATTCAATTATGCACATTTTATCAGTTCCAAGATAATGATTTTCTTCTACACATTTTAAAGCCTCTGAAATTAGGATGCATTTGATAGGGTTTCATAATTTATTTGGCAGTGATTTTTCTTTCTTGGTTGCATGTAGAATAATGGCACAGCTTAAAATTGGTGGTGTCCTAAATTCAAAGGAATCCAGTGTATTTGTGAGATGAATGGAAGGAGGTGAGGAATGACTGGAACGTGCCCAGAGCCCCGTGCTCAGCCTCCCTCCACAGTCCACAGTTCTAAACCAACCTCCTCCCTTTTAAAGATAAAAAAGCCGAACCCAGAAAGTGAGAAGTGACTTTCTGAAAACTATGGGGCTAGTTAATAGTAGATCTGGCTAGAACTCAAGTGTCTTGACTTCCAATCAAACCCTACCTTTCCTCTCACAATCTTATTTTACTAGCATAGAATCTTAACGACTTTTGAGGATGATAATAATCTCTTAGTTTACCAGAGATTCAAAATCACTTTTTAATGCCACTGTTTTTATATTTAGATAAGGTGTAAATCTACTCGCTTTCTGGTTCCTTCTATTCCAAATTAAATAAAAAAGGTAAAAAAATACCTTTTTCTTCTGTAATTGTTTTCAAATCTGGACAAGAACAGCAAGTTATTTGTTATTTCAATGAAAACATGAGCCTTTGACCTTCTTATGATATGACTCCACTGAATTCTTTTAACTTTCTAAAGAAGTTAGCATAAATATTAATCATAAATAAGTTTATCGATGAAATTAACACTAGTTTTTAAAAAACATTTCAAAATATTTTTCAATTGGGTTCTATTATATTCCTTCCTTTTGAAAATCAAAAATTAAAGCCATATAAAGGCTGCTTTTGTAACACATGGAGGAGTCTTTTTTACATGTATTATGTATGTGTATATCATATATTATTTTCCTGATTTATGGGTTAGTTTCATCCATTTGATCTAATATAAATCATTTATGAGGATTATGGGGACTTTAGTGCTCATATTCAGTTGGAGTTGCTCTTTTTCAGTTTAGACAGGTAAACTGAAATATCTGTTCACTGCAGAGATGTTACCAAGAATTACACAAGGATTTTTAGTCCTGTGGTGCTTCACTTTAAAGAACCTTTTATACTTTTTCGACACACACTATCCATCCCCTTAGTGGGAATTTGGAACATTCCAAGTAATGATCACAACATCTTGTGCATCTTACTAAAACAATATATAAACATCTATTTTCAACAGAGTTTTTAAAATTGAGGTAGAAAATATTATTCTTTACAAATTGGTGCTGGACATTCTTGTTGAATTGAATAAGTAAATATTCAAGTAAATATATGAATACTTACAGTTTATTTTCCTGATAGCACTAATGCCAGTCTCTGTGCAGAAGCTTCTCCTGAATGTGACAATACATTTATGTAAAATATTACTGAATCTCTTCTCATTATTTTCTGCCATAAACTGGGACAGACTTTGGCCACTGTCCAGAAGGGTTTTCTTTGAGCAGCAAGTTATCAGGTATTGATGAATTGCTCTGGCAGGTTGGGAGTCTCAAGACACGTGACTTCTTACAAAGCTGGCACCTGACAGCTGTCACTTTGAGGAGGAGCCAATGACATCCAAGAAAGCATAACCAATCATTCTCTGTGTGCCATCTTCCATCAGCAAGTTTGGTCTTGTTTATTATAGCATAGTTGGCAGTGAATCTGGATAATTTATGGATGGCTTACATACTCTGACTCTTTATGGAAGCAGCTGTTCTCCTCATGGCATAAAATCCTGAAGTTTAACACTGAAGTTTGTTTCATGCTAGAATGTTAAGTAGTGAGTATTTTTGAAAGCACTGAACTCAATTTGTTTCTATCAAAGGCAGTAATGAGTCTCCAACTTTTACCAGTTCTTGGGAATAGGAATCTGGTCTTGAGTCTCAAAAATTTCAAAACTACAATAATAAGTACCTTTAGTTCTGGTCTTCAGGTTTGCCAAATTATATTTTAACAAGGCTATGAATGGAGAATTTTCTAGATATATAAATGTGTCCTACTGCAGCTTTCAAATGACAGGAAAGGAAAACACATTTATGCTTATAGAGTCAGCTTTTTTTCACATCCTTGATAGTGCCCTGGATATTTCACATTCACTTTGTGAAATACATTGACATTGTCTCCTACTGTCATGCATTGGGGGTAAATATTTTTGTTAGGCTGCATAAAATTTGGTGGTGAATAGTAGCTTTGGAATAGCCATATGGGTGCCATAACTTATCATTTAATTATATTCGAATGGGCAGAAACTCAGTAAAAAAAAAAATCCTCAACATACAAATAGGAAGAAAGGTACATAAAGAGCTAACATATCATGATCATACTTGAGTAGGTGAGTATCTCTGAAATGTAGTCATGAAACATGGTACAGTAACTGTCTCAAATGAGTTGGTGTGCAGGGAGAGAATTTCTAAAATAAGATCTGTATGAGGTCTTTTTTCACACCAAAATGTAATTGTGCTTTCAATGGTGGATAAGTAACAATTGGAGGAAACTTCCATAGTGAATCTTGGCTCCATGCTGATTTTTTTTTACTTTGACCCACACGTCCATTCCTATGGAAACATAGGTTGAGTCTTTACAACAAAAGGTGATGGGGCCTGGGAAGAGAGACGCGATAGGGAGAACAGAGGGTGAGGAAAGGGCAAAGTTAAGAGGAAGAGTCAGAGGCTTTTTCTCAGTGGTGATTAGCTTAAGGCCTACAGCTTACACTGTGGGCAGTCAGGTAGCTGTTTCCATGGTAACAACCAGAACAGCAGAGTTATCAAAATGTGGTAAGTTGCAAAGGCAGAAAACAAAATTCACTCTCTTGCTTATAGAACAAAAAATCCAGCACAGTTCCTATTTTTTTCTAGACAAGTTAAGAAGGTGGGGACTGTAAAGTTAGTGGCATATCTTTGGGGGGTTATTTTCTATGAAATATTGGATCCATGAGCTTAATTTTAGTTATGAATTATTAAAACTGGAAACCAGGGTATATGGGCTCTCTGAAATGATCACACATGCCACCAAATTCAAGACAGCCAATGTCCAGGGGACTTCAGATCTTTCAGAACCCTTTCGAGGTAATGCACAAACACATCATACTGGTCTGTTTTTCTACCTTTGTAAATGCCTTGGCCTCTACGAGTACCACCAAGTTATAAAAAATATTAATTGAGAAGGAAATATAGAATATCTAAGATACATGATTTAATTTTGTGTGCACGAATGTCTTTCTGAAAACAAAGATGACAAACCAGACCTAGACTACCAGTGATTTTATAGATGGGGAAGGTGTGGCAACAGACAGAATGTATCCCTTCAAATTTCCCATATTTTAAATTTTTAGAAATCAGGCCTGTTTTATTTCTCTCAGGAACATGAATATTGATTGTTTAGTAAAAAATTATGTAGACTTGTTATATGAGTCCCAACATTGAACTTGTCATGGTTTTTCACCCACTGGAAATAACCAGGACTGCACAAATGTCATTTTCATGTAAAATTCTTCAGGGGATACCATAAATTTTGATAGTCTACTCTAAACTAATTGAATCTGCAGGCATCCGTTAGATACCAGTTATAAAATGGAATTGTAAGAAAACACCTTTGCCATCCAAATTATTTATTATTTTATTATATTTGGTACACTCTGGGAGCATGCAATCTAAGATAGGCTGGCATAAGTGGTCATGTTCATATCCTGTAGCAAGTATGCACCAATACTTGACTTATGAAAATGATTAAGATGCCTACCCAATTCATATATGTGAGTATTTTGTGGGCATTTTTGCATGATACCAAAAAATTGTTATTTGGGAATGTGTCAGCTTAAGCAGCATCTAATACTTTTTCCTTTTTACAGTACATGAAGATGATGGGTGTGAACTCCTGCAGTCACTTTTTTGCCTGGCTGATAGAGAGTGTTGGATTTCTACTGGTTACCATCATCATCCTCATCATTATACTCAAGATTGGCAATATTCTTCCTAAAACAAATGGGTTCATCTTGTTCCTGTATTTTTCGGACTACAGCTTCTCGGTTATTGCCATGAGCTACCTCATCAGCGTCTTCTTTAACAACACCAACATCGCAGCTCTGATTGGAAGCCTCATCTACATCATCGCCTTTTTCCCCTTCATTGTTATGGTTACAGTTGATGATGAGCTGAGCTATGTAGTAAAAGTGTTCATGGTGAGTCAATGGTCACATGGAATGGCCAGTGTGTAAGAAAAAATGGACCTTTTTTTGTTGTGGTTTTTAGACTCTTATACTGAAAGTACATGTATACTTAATCGAAATTTAAAAGTTTAGTCATTGAAAAAATTAGCTTAGCGGTCCTAATGATAGTCAGGTTTTCTACATCATTTTGCACCATACAAGCACAAGACTATGAAAAGGAAGCAATTTCCTGTAGTTTCTAAGACCATAAGTTGATACTGTTAAGAAATAGTTCCTGAAGAAAGAACAATTAGAATATAATATATCACATTTTGAAGGGCACCAAAAATTCTGACTTGATAGCCCTTTTACTAGAATTATTCTCATGTATTGATGATTTTCATGGTTTTCATGGCATATGACATAACTTACAGGCAGAAAAACAAATGTACTGACAACACATAGTCAATTTTGAATTCCTTTCTGCCTTTTAATTCAAAAGTGCTTGATTAATTTAAGAAGTTTAGTGAAAGCATTGAGATTATGAATTTTAGAAAGTAGAAGTAAACCTCTTTATTGACTAAGAGTCATATTAAAACTTTGCTTTCCATAAAGAAATAAAAAGTGATAAATAACTTTCATCTAATTTTGACTCTTTTGGGTTTAAACAAAATTTAAAATAATAATTTGTTGCAATTATGAGTATTCAATCAATTGCTATTTTAGTGTATTTCCTCATAATACTTCTGTTAGCTGAAATCAATTCATGAAGTAAAAACATAGTTCGGCTCCTAACATTTTATTTGGTTTTTGTCTTAACATTGTATTACTTTGTACTTATCTATTTTATAAATTGCTGAGCAACATTGAGTAAGTTTAGACATATATTTTGGACATATGACAAATTTCTTCAAGTTACAAATTTCCTACTCTTGTTTTCTGACATTTCCTCTTCTCTTCTTTCAGAGTTGTAGCATGCTTGGTAAGGGACCCCTGTGTTTTTTAATGTGATTTTATCTACATGTGCCCAAACTTTAAGTATGTTAAGATCCATCTGGGTGCAAAGTATGAAGTCTTCAAGAGCTCTGATTGTGGTTTGTTCTCTTCACAGAGCCTCCTATCGCCAACAGCATTCAGCTATGCCAGTCAGTACATCGCACGATATGAAGAGCAGGGCATTGGTAGGCTCCTCCCTGTGGAAGTGGGTTTTAGTCATTCAGGACTGCCGTATAGCTCACACAAGAATAAATGCATATGTTCACTCCGTAGGTCTTCAGTGGGAAAATATGTACAGCTCCCCGGTTCAGGACGACACCACCTCCTTTGGCTGGCTGTGCGGTCTGATTGTCGCTGACTCCTTCATTTATTTCCTTATTGCTTGGTATGTCAGGAATGTCTTCCCAGGTATGGACATGCTCCCTACACATGCCTGCTTTTTACAGTTGTCACCGTTATGAGTTGGCTAATATATATGTTCTAATATTTGATTTACCACAGATAATCTTTAACAATAGCTATTTAAATTCCAAAATTTCTTCAGGATGAGATAATGCACCTAGGGGGTTTCTTCTCTGACATTTCTTAGAAGGATGGAGTGAATTGAGAAGCATGGAACCCAGTCTTTCCAAATGGGAGTACAAGGCAAAAGCCACGTCTCTGCATTCGAAGGAGATTTACCAAATCCTAATGGAAACTGACTAGTTGGATTTCCCCTTCCTAGCTCTCAAGTAGTCATCATTTCTAGCATGCTTAGGAGTTTTCCGTTAAGCCGTATTTATATTTGTACAAATGTGTAAAGATAGAAAGAAGATCAGTGATTGCCTGGGACTTGGGTGGGAGCAGGGATTATCTGCAAAGGGGCCTGAGAGAACTTTTTGAAGTTACAAAAATATTCTAATATGTGGTGATGGTTGTCCAGTTTTAAAATTTTACTGAAATCATCTGACTCTGTACTTACAATGAGTAAATTTTATGGCACATAATTATATCCCAAAGAAGCTGTTTAAAAAGGAAAGAATTTTTTAAGCTACACTTTTACTTTGAACACTGAGAGCACTCTTAGTTCTATATAGTATCAAAAAATGAAACTACTTCCTGAACCATTATATATAGTCATTTGTTATTTAGCTACTGTTGCTTAATATTAACAATCAATTAATAGCTATTGTTCCTCGTACATTTTTGTTACAGGTACATATGGCATGGCAGCTCCGTGGTATTTCCCAGTTCTTCCTTCCTATTGGAAGAAGCAATTTGGATACACAGAGGTGAAGCATGAGAAGAGCAATGGCCTTATGTTCACTAACATCATGATGCAGAACACCAACCCCTCTGCCAGCAAGACAAGTAGGTCAACAACATGCATGGCTCTGAGAGAAGTGATACAAAATTTACATGACTAGTGATTTTAATTATGTTTTCCTAAATGGCAAGATTATTCTTTTCATCATGGATGAATATGTCTACACATATGTGTTTAGACTCTTATGGAGATTAAATTGTGGCTTTTTCTGGGCTCATTAGCTTCGTTGGTTAGCATATGGTGCTAATTAGTCCAAGATTGTAAATCCCTTTGTGGTCCAGTTAGCCTCACACAGAGAAAAGTTGTCTTGCTTGGCCACAGTCTGCACCCCAAACTCCAACCATCTGTCACTAGTCATAAGGAGTAACCAAGTAACAAGTATGGATAGTTTAGCATGACCTATCACCAACACTGGACAGTTTAAAGTTCATGTCTTACTGACATTAGATGAGTAGTGTCACCTTTATAAAGCAAGGATGGCCCACAAAAACGGTCCTTTTGTGATGCCTGAAGGAGATGTAGAGAGTGATTAATGAACTGGATTCTGTAAACTACAGGTTTGAGCTAAAGAGCTAGCCTTGTTGCTGTGGAATCACACCTTGTAGACATTTCTTTCGGAAGTTGGTATCATCCTATCCAATCAGAGAACCAAACCTTAGACTTGTTTTTTCAGTATTTGAGATTTGCTGAATGAAACAGAATTCACTATAATGTTACTGTTTTTCTGGGGCTGCGTTTTCTGACAGAGAAGGGTCATGAAGACCTTAGAGAATGTAGTGCCACATTCTTTCACCTGCTGAGGAGGCTAAAAGCTATAATAGGTCATTTGTTTCCAGAATTATATTTTACGTAGAGGGTTACAATTTTAATTAAGAAAAAGTCTAACTCTGGCTGTGTTTTCTTTCTTGGTGAGCTTACAACAACTTCTCTTGATCTCTCTACAGGTCCTGAATACGTGTGTTCTTCCAATATTGAGCCTGAACCTAAGGATCTAACAGTTGGGGTGGCCCTGCATGGAGTCACAAAGATCTATGGCTCAAAAATTGCTGTTGATAACCTCAATTTGAACTTTTATGAAGGGCATATTACTTCACTGCTGGGGCCCAATGGAGCTGGGAAAACTACTACCATGTATGTTACTTTATAATACTTATCATGGAAACATATTATTCAATAATTACTCAACTCTTTCAAAAAATTAAAGCCATTGCATCTCTCCGGTGGATTAAGATGGATCAGTTTTTACACACTGAAGGATGGACTCTAAATCAGAGATCCCAAAACATGAGCACAAAGGCCAGGTCAGGCCCACTAGACAGGTTTACTTCTTCCACCTGGTATTGCTCAGTACTTCTTAAAATGTTTAATTTGGTGCCAACATTTAACAATAAGGGAGTTTTATAATTAAAAAAATATTCTTGGCATCTCTTTGATAAAACAAAGTTTCAGCAACATTGAGTCCACAGTCTTAGGTTGGGACAATTGCTTGGGGCATGTTAGCGACTTTTCTCTTAAAGGAGATATCTGCTTTCTCATTTATTTATGGTCCCTACCAATTCATACAATCTCATGTGCCCAGTCTGTTTTCACTTATTTGCATTCTATGCTCACATATAAGCTTGAGTTTACACGCTCTGGTATAAACACACTCAGCCCCAGCTGCTCCTCCACAGGGAAGCCTTGCCTTGGTTCATAAAGAAATGAAAGAATCACCAGCTCCCAGATACAGATCAAAAGGAGCAGCAGTGGCACATGGGCTCTTCTTTCTCAGCCTTCACTTAACTAGAACTTTCCTGTGTCTGAGTGGAGAAAAGATTCAAATGTTTTAGAAGTGACATTGTTTAGATTTTGTGTTGTGGTTATTCACCTCCTGCACTCCACACTGCTTACCTGGGAAGCCAGCTCTAAGATGCTGTGGGAATTCTAGCCCTTATTTGAGGAAAAAAAATCAGTAGCTGGATATCCTATTTCGTATCATCATTATGAGTACATTCAGTGACTGCCAAAGTGTTTTCAAATTAGTTTGTTTTGTAAATAAAGGGGTGTGGGAAGGAAGGTTATGAAATGAGTGAACATGATATAACTATATTATATGACCTGTTTAAATTCAGAGTTGACTTTCTAGTGTGAATAGAGTGCTTAAAAGGCAAGGTCTCTAGAGGCAATGAGAAGCCCATGAAGAAAAGAGATAGAGAAAGCTTTGGAAGAGGCTGTCATTTTAGCTGAGAAAGTCACCATCTTATTCTTCTGAATATGAACCTTTAATATAAAGAATGAGACATTAGATGTTTCAGTGGGAAGGATTGCATATTGTATTGATTCCCTGTTTAGTCCACAATAGTCCCTGGAGTTCTCAGCACCCGTTAGGTACTGAGACAGAGCAGTGAGAAAACAGATCCTTTCCCTGACCCCACAGAGTTTACATTTTAGTGAAGAAAATGGATATTAAATAGTTGCCAAGTTTACCAACCACCTAAAAGATGGCCAGGAATTATCTAAGTGAGAATCGTCTAGCCACAGAGTGGACAAAGGGACTGGAGATGGCAAACAAGCGTGCAAGAGTGCAGTTAGGAGCCAACAGCAGCGTAGGCAAGTGGGGATGGTGGCTTGCACTACTGCATGGCTGGGAAAATGCAAAGACGTGGGTGGAGTTATGAGACTAAGAGAGGGGGAAGATGCAAAATCAGCTGGATCTGAGGCTTGTGCACTACTGCATTAATTTACTAGATGGTGAAGGAGATAGCACCAACAAGGACAGGTGGGAGTGAGAAGACTGTTGGTTAATTTTAAACATATTGAGTTAGAGGACCCTGGAAGATATCTTCTGGAGATGTAGCCTAGCCTCTTAGATACATAAAGCAAGCCTGGAAGTGAGTGATGAGATCAGGGCTAGAGATCTACATTGGAGACTAACAACCTATAGATACCATCTGCTGCCAAGGAAGTGCATCCGTTTGCTAAAGGACAGAATGTACTGGCAATTAAAAGTCCAACCATTTCTGTCATTATCATCATCATCATTATGTAGTATTTATGCAGCACCCTAAATTACAAAGAGCTTAAAAGTAATTTTTATTTTTTATTCCCATTCAATACCATTTTGTTTCATAGTTTTACCTTGCCTAAGGAAATAAACTGGTAACATTTT
>PVKM010020565.1:0-23270 GCA_004027735.1 Carollia perspicillata
ATAAGTAGAGGCCTCCCTGCCACCCAGTTTTGTGCACATAGGAGCCTGTAATGAACAGATTAGTATTTAATGCACTAATCTGTACATTGCTATCCTCAATAAAGCTTTAATTATTCAGGTGGGCTTGAAGGCAGCCGACATGCTTAATACAGTGCACATAGCAATAAACAAATCACCAGAGTGAGGGAAATCAGAAGTCAACAAGAAATAACTGGTCAGCACACAGCAGAGCCCCCATGTTGTCCACAATTCCACTGGATTGGAAGCTGAATAATTCCACTGGGCAACAACACAGAAGCTTTCAGCTTGTTTGTGCAACAGGTCTTTAAAAATCATGTACATTCTGAGCATTTAATTGTAAAGGTCCTCATGGCTGGTGGCCCCAGTGAGCTTGACTAAATTGAAATGCTCTGGTTGAAGAAGGGAGAGAGACATGGGTAGGGATTGTAAAGTAAGCTCTGGGAAAGCCTCCAGTTTTTGCTTCCAGGGACCAACCAGCTTTCTGTCATGGTTCCAGAATGAATAACTCACACAAGCAATTACAAGTAGTCTCAAATAATTAGCATCTATTAAACCAAACCATTTTGCCTCAGGACCATTGAAAAACCCAACAGTGAATGGCACACGCATCAGCTGTGGGGCCTCAGGATAAATACCTCAGCCTTTCATGCCCTTTGGCAGAGGTTCTGAGGTGTGTTTTACAAGACTCCTTGGAAGTTTTGGGTGACTGTGCAGTGGTCACACAGAGCAGTGCCTTTACATTGCCTGTCCCACCTTCTCTGTGTCAGTCCCCATCTGTCTCTCACTCCTGCTCCCTGGGTCAATTCCCACATAAACCACTGGGCCAGTGTACACACACATACATGCATGCACGCACAGACACAAACAGTGAATGGCATGGTTTGCAAGCACAGGTGAGGCTTGGGAGGTGGTGAAGGAGCTACATAAAAGGTGGTAAAGGTCTGTATAATCATATTATGAGAGTTGAAATTAATATATGTCAAAATGGAATGAATTAGGCTAAGAGATCATCTCTAATATAAATCTTATATAATCAGATTAAATTAATTAGAATGATTTATAGTTCAATAATAAACAAACTTAATTTTAAGTCATTCCTGTTTTATCCCTTCTGCTTCAAAATTAACCATTTTTTTGCTTATGTAGAAATGTACATACATATAATATAAAATAAATATCCTTTAGATTAAGAAATACACAAAAGTGCTGGTAACAGTGATTTCCTCTGAGGTTCAAATCAGAAAGTGGGTCCCCTAAAGGAAGGAAGGAGAATTAAGAGATACTCATTTTACATTATGAACCCCTTATAAAAATAATTTTTAAATTACAGTTTTCATACACTACATACACTATTATATTAGTTTTTAGTTGTACAACCTATTAGCATTTAGATACTTACATACCTTACAGAGTGATCACCCTGATAAACCTAGTACCCATCTGGCACCATTACATAGTTATTACACTATTGAGTCAAATATCTATGCTGTACTTTACATTCCTGCGACTATTTTTATAACTACCAGTTTGTTCTTCTTAATCCCTGTCACTTTTTGAACCCATCCTTCCAACCCCCCTCCCATCTGGCAACCATCAACTTATTCTTGTTTATTGTAAATAACACTACAATGAACATAGGGGTGTGTGTCTTTTCAAATAAGTGTTTTGCTTCAGATAAATATGGAGAAGTGGAATTGCTAGGTAATTTGGTAGTTTTATCCACTGTTTTCCATAGCAGTTGTTTCAATTTGCAATCTCATCAACAGTGCATGAGGGTTCTCTTTACTCTTTATCCTTTCCAACACTTGTTGATTTATTCATGGTAGCCATTCTGACATGTGTGAGGTGGTATCTTATGGTTTTAAATTGCATTTGATGATTAGTGATGCTGAGCATTTTTTATATGTCTATTGGTCATCTGTATGTCCCCTTTGAAGAAATGTCTATTCAGGGATTCTGCCCATTTCTCAATCAGATTGTTTGTTTGTTTTTTCTGGTTTTAAGTTGTATGAGTTCCTTATAAATTTTGCATATTAACCCTTTATCAGATGTATCATTGATGAATATGTTCTTCCATTCAGTAGGTTGTCTTTGTTTTGCTAATGTTTTTCTTCACTGTGTAAAGACTTTTAAATTTGATGTAGTTCAATTTGCATATTTTTTCTTTTGTTTCCCTTGTCTGATGAGACATATTCAAAAAAATATTGCTAAGAGCAATGTCATAAATTTTACTGGCTATGTTTTCTTCCAGGAGTTTTATGATTTCAAGTCTTACATTTAATTCTTTAATCATTTTTAAGTTTGTTCTTATATATGCTATAAGAAGGTGATCTAGTTTTACTTTTTTGTTCATATCTGTCTGTTTTTCTGAATTGGCTGTCTTTTCTGCATTGTATGTTCTTGCCTCTTTTGTCATGGAATAATTGACTATATAGACCTAGGTTTATTTCTGGGATCTTTATTTTATTACCTTGATCTATGTATCTGTTTTTATGCCAGCATCAAGATGTTTGGATTACTATAGTTTTGTAGTATATGTTGATATCAGGTACTGTGATACCTCCAACTTTGTTCTTCTTTCTCATAATTGCTGAGGCTATTGGGGGTGTTTTTAGTTTCATATAAACTTTAGGATTATTTGTTCTAGTTCTATGAAAATTGACATTGGTATTTTGATAGTGATTACATTGAATCTATAGATTGCTTTGGGTGGTATGGACATTTTAACGATGTTAATTCTTCTTATCCATGAGTGTAGTATATGCCTCTACTTATTTGTATCATCTTTCATTTCTTTCTTCAGTGTCCTATAATTTTCTGAGTATAGCTTTTTTACCTCCTTTGTTAACATTATTCCTAGATTTTTATTCTTTTTGATGCAACTGTAAATGAAATTGTTTTCTTAATTTCTCTTTCTGATAGTTCATCATTGGCATATAAAAATACAAATAATTTCTGAATATCAATTTTATATCCTGCTACTTTACTGAATTCATTTATGAGTTTTAATAGTTTTTGGTAAAATTTTTAGAGTTCTCTACATTATCATTTCATCTACAAACAATGACAGTTTCTCCTTTTCCTTTCCAATTTGGATGCTTTTTATTTATTTTTATTGTTTGATTGCTGTGGCTAAGATTTCCCATTATGAACCCTTTTATATCTTTATGATTTTGTATTATATACATATATTACATAAATTACATAAGCAAAAATTTAAATTAAAAAACATAACTTGGGTAATAGCAATGCAGATCTACATAATGATAAAAATTAGTCAAACATTCCTCTTCTCCAGCCCTCCTCTTCCTCCCTAGTAGTAAATGCTGCCAATGATTTAGTGTGTATTTGTCTGGCTCCATGGTTCTCAACTTAGCTGTGAACATGAATATGAATATATGTATATATATTTTAAAGACTATTTTATTATTCATCTAGCATGTCTTTTTTCTTTACCTCTTTTGGTTACAAACTAATTGATTTGAGATTTGACTCTTGCTGAGTTAGTATTGCTGATTCTAAATTATATATATTTATTTTTAATAATAAGTTTCTTCTAAACCAGTAGTGCAAATCACAAGCTTTAACCCATTTTAATAGCTATTATAGTTAAGGCTATTTTGGTAGTAAATAATTAAAATATGCTTCAACCTAATATAAGCCAAATAAAGATATTTTATATGCAAATAGTGAGATGTCTCATGGAAGTTAAAGTTAGCTGCTAAAACAAACACCAAATCTTCAATGCTCTAATAGAATAAAAGTCAATTTCTTATTCATTATACAGACTAATTGGGCCTTTTCCTGGTGGCCTTCCACACAGTGATTTATGGACATAAGCTCCTTCTACCTAATGTCACTACTGAATCTTGAATCCTCTGCTGGATCCTGTTCATTGACCAGCCAATGAGCAAATTAAGATAGATGCTAGACGGGCCTGTGGGAGAAATAGGGAGCCATGTCTGGAAGTGGTTTATATCCTTTCTGCTCATATTCCATTGCCTTGGACTCACTGACATGGTGTGACTTAAGTGCAGGGTATCTGGGAAATGCAGTCTGAAGGCATACCCAGGAATAAGAGAAGAACATAAGTACTGGTAAGCATTAGCAGCCTCTGTCATAAGCAGGAAATGTAGGGTGAATTAAACAAAAAGGGGTAATATTTAGGAAGCTTAGAAGCTATGTTTTCTTTCTCTCTCTCTCTCTCTCTCTCTCTCTCTCTCTCTCTCTCTCTGAGGCCACATCATCATCTTTGCTTCTCTGTGAAGAATTATATCATTCTTCTCTCCCCTCCTCTCCCCTCTCTTCCCCCTCCTCCTCTTTTCTCTCTTCTTCTCCCTGTTTCTCTCCATCTGTGCACCACTTCTTCTTTTCCTTTTTTTACCTCCCCAGGTAGACGTGAGAGAATACCTGTTGTTTTGTCTGTCAGACAAGTGTCTATTCTCAAGATAAATATCTAATTCTAGCCATAAATGTTACCAAATAATAGTTCAGTTTGCAATGAAAGTCTATGATGGAGGTCCTGACTTAGCTGGGGAAGGCTTCTCTGAGCCTTCAGCAGTTCAGCTGAGATTGGAAGAATGAGAAGGGATAACAGGAGCGGAGGGCAAGGGGCATGGAATGGTAAAGAACCCAGGCAGAGAAAACACTATTCTTTACACAGGTTGTCAACAAGGGGCAACAGGTGTTAGCCATGCTTGTCAAGGCCAAGTGAGAACTTCTAGGCCATGATAAGAATTTTGGATTTTCTCACAACATAGAAAGTCAATCCCTTCTCTTTAAATATCTATTTTTTTAATAAGCACCACTCTACCTCTTAGGATTTTTTCTTCAAAAATTAGCAACAGTAGCATAATAGCTAGGCAGAATGGTTTTGGCAACATGTTTGACTATAGTCACAGGGAATGGAAAAGCCAGCCATGACCAAGCTATGCAGTAATACACACTAACCACACTGCCCCAATTAGCTAACCCATGCCATTAGAAATGTGAAACAAAGTCATTAAGAGTTCAAGTCCTGAAAATGATTTTTATAATGTATAATTGCCTGAAGATTGATAAATGTAGCAATTACCAGACAAAGATTGAGCTGAGACATGCCTATTCCATTTATGCTAAGATTTTGTTTATAGTGTGTTTTAAATAGCTACTCATTGGTTGAAACATTAGCAACATTGATCCTTTTTGTTCAGTAATCACCACAGCACATATATCCTTGGATGGAAAGTCAGCACACAGAAATGTTCTGTCAATGATGTGTTAGCATGGCATTTTCTATATTACAAAACATAGCCTGAAATACCAAAATATCTTCAAGTGCAAAATTAAACAGTCATTCTACTAAATAAGTATAAATTTCTTAATGCCGATAGTAATAGTACAAACCTATTAAGAGGAAATGCATTAATGAATATACAAGTAGCTTATACCATTTTACAGGTATCCAGTGAGAAAAAGAAATAAATTTATCAATGTTTTTATAGGCTACAGGTAAAATGTAATATAAATATATTACAAAATAAAAATATCTTTAAATGAGCATGAAAATTATACTGTTCTTAGTTCTCTAACAATCATTTTTTATAGGCAATCCAGTTTCAGTATTTACTAAGTATATGACCTTAGACAATTTATGTAATCTTTTTGAGCCTCAGTTTTCTCATCTGTAAAATGATTAGGTCATATTTTATAAAATTATTTTGATTGAAATATTCTACCTAAAGCACATAATATAATTCCTCACATTTAATAAAAGTCATCCCTCAATAAAAGACAGTTCTTATCTGTAAAATAATTTCACAACTCTCCAAAATCAGAACTTCCATGTGTTCATTCAATAAAATGTGGTTTTAACATATTACTAGATATTTGGAGGTAAATGTCTGTGAAGAGTAGACATGGTGAGTCCTGGCTGCTCCTTAGTCTAAACAACAGAACTTTCCTCTCCCAGGCTCCCCAGATAGGCAGTGATTCAAGTACCTCAGAACTCAAAGTCAATGATTGTGGCTGGGTGTGGCGGAGGCTACTCAGGACCTGGTGAGAGAAGTGATTTCTATAGGGAAACTTGGGGGTAGCCAATATGCATCCAATGGCAATTCTTCTGTGGGTATGAGGGTGGGCTGGGGAGAGAAAATTTTCCTGGGATGTTATGCAAAATAGGAAAACAACCTAAAAATCTCTTAAGTTGTTCAACCAGTTGCAATGGTTTCAGCAAAAAGAATTCTTACGTTGTCCAATTAATTGTTCATGTTATGTTGAAAAGCATTCTTAAGGAGAAATTACCCACAAGGGGCCTTTACTTCCCCCAGCAAATTGAAAAGTAGCTTATTTGTAGTTTCTCATGACAGTATTTTAATAACTTGACTTTTTTAAATGCTGCATTAGACTTTCAGGAAATTTGTATTACAACTGCTATAGGCAGGCTGCCCTGGGTAGTGCAAAGTGTGCAGACTTTAGAGCCAGGAAGGTGGTGATTAAAGCCAAGTCTATCTACTCTCTTTGCTATGTAACTTTGGAAAGTCACTCAGTTTCTCAAAGATTATGTGTTTTGGAGGTTCTCTTTCTTCATCTATAAAATGAAACAATACTCAAGTGACTGACTTTGATTATTGTGGATCCTTTCCTTTGCATATCTATTTCTTCCATCGCCTTTTCATAAGATCCAGAAAGAGTTAATCCCACAATGTGTTGGAAAATGACATAATCTTAGCCAGAGATTTGATCTTTCTAGCCATGATTATTAGTTCAACAATAGACATATGATCCAGACCAGGTCATTGAGGGACAGACCAAGGGACTTTTCTGCCAAATCCATTGGGAGAATACCCTCTCTTCTTCTGGAATTACAAGTAGGATGACCAATTCATCTGCATTTGCTCAGTTAGTAATGGGTGTCCTATATCCCAGAAACTTCTCAATGTCCATGATCAATCCAATACACAGAGGAAAGCAGTTGAGAGATTGAGAAAGTGGATCAAAGATACCATTTGGGTCCCACATCAAATCTTGCCAAAACCAAAATTGTTAAGTAACCTTGACTGGTTTACTTCCCAGTTATATAGACTTTCCATATGGGCAGTCTGTCACTTTCAGTCAAAAATCCTTATTATCATAATAATGAACTATCGTCAAGATTTAATCTGATTTAGCAGAGCCCCTCACACAGACTGATTGAGGGGCTCCAGGATCATCATCACAGCTCTGGTTATGGCAAAAGGGGCTCTGACTTATCAGCTTTCTTTGTGTCTATGTCCTCTACCCTGTAACTCAAGTGACCTTCTCCTCTGACATTTAGCCAATGCATGATAGCAGACCTAATGCTTGGGAGATTGAACTTGCTATGGCTCCCTGTTTTCCATCACCACGAGAAGGACATGCCTAAATTCTTCTGTTGGAGGATAACACCCACGGAGCAGAGCCAATCAGCCAAAAGCCAGCTAAATCACACAGCCTCGTGAGCTAAACAAATTTGCCTTAGAGTTTGGGAACAATTTCTGTAGCACTACTGTGGCCATAGATAACTCACAAAAGGGCTAACATATATGGAATGCTGTGTTCCAGGAGTTTTTCACATGTTATATAATATAATCTTCACAACAACTTCCCGAGATATTATTAATTCTACTTTACAGAAATGTAAACTGAAGTACAGTGAAGTTAAGACACTTGGTAGTCTACAGAAGAATAAGGACTGAAATGTAGGCAGTCTGACTTAGAGCACTTTTCACTACCAGGCCACAGCCTTGGTCTTCACTACTCTGCTCATCATATGCACACTACTAACCAATATATGGGACTGCAGGCCACGATTCACTAGTGGGTCATGAAATTAAGTGATTGGGTCATAACCAACACCATAAAAACAGAATACAACAGAAAATACCAGAGTAGTGTTTCATGAAACAAGTTTGTTTTATATACATTCGCATTTATGGTTGTTAAGTCCTGAGCTGTCTTGTAAAATGTATTCTCACTGTGAATCATAGTGAAAAAGCTTGCTTGAATGAATTCCTATTATTATTTCTAGATGCTATTAATTTGTAAATATTGTTTAAACCAAGTTGTTTTTATCCCACTCGCCACCCACACAGCACTGAGTCTTACTCCAGTAATTAAGGAGCAGTGTCCTGGCCTCATGGAACAGAGGTGACAGTGTTCTCATAGCCCTTAGAGCTGTCATATTTGAGGTGTCACCATTAGAGCTTGCTGTTTCCCCTCTCAGAAGACAGGAAAGCCTAGGAAGTTTCTTTCTACTGAGTGAAAATTCTCCAACAGGCTCAGTCAAATCCACAACTGGAAACCAGGAAGGGTAACTCAACCCGCAAAAGACCATGTATTGGCTGGAAATAGGGACTTTTAAATGGAATTGAAGGCTTTATGTTGCTATTTTCCCTCAATAGGCCTCCTATGGCTTAAATGTGTTAATCAGTCTGGGAGCTCTGTAACTAAAACTTATATCAAGTCATGCACACTCTGAGGAGTTATTAAAATCAATGTTGTAACTGACAGGTAGTGAAGGGCCATTTGGGCACATAATTTTGTCCATTTACTCTCAGTTAAATAGTGCCAACCTAGTAGGAAAGACAGGAAGAGATATGAAAGTTAAAAAAATCGCAACATAAATGATTCTCCACAACATTGGTGTCTGCTGCTCCCTGGACCCAAAAGGCGATGCCAGCACTTTCTACCTCTATTATCCCTGAATCCTCTCAGGCAGATGGGCCTGTTTGATAACTATATTTTGAAGTTCCATTTATGTTGGTGTAATGAGTACATCACAGAAAATGTTGCATGTTGGTAGGATGATGCTACACAGTGCATCCTCATGTGGAAAGAAATCAGGGGTTGCCCTGGTTGGTGAGGCTTAGTGGATTGAGCACCAGCCTGAAAAACAAAGGGTCACCAGTTCAATTCCCAGTCAGGGCACATGCCTGGGTTGCGAGCCAAGTCATGGCCCCAGTAGGGAGCACACTAGAGGCACCCACACCTTGATGTTTCTCTCCCTCTCTTTCTCCTTCCCTTCCCGTCTCTCTAAAACTAAATAAATAAAATATTACCAAAAGAAAGAAAAAAAGAAATCAGGGAGCTAAATCAAAGGAGAGTGTCTTTGTTTCCTATAGCAAGGTATTTGGACCTTTTACACTGACAGTTCTGCGAGGAAGTGCTGAATTTTGGTTGTGATCAGGGTGGCACCGCAGTGAAGGTACTTCAGTTTTGATTCCTCCTGTGTTCCTCTGTGTGGTAATGACATTGTCTTCAGTCAGGCACACATCCTCTACATGTCTATCAAAACTCTCACAGTAGGATGCTGAAAGGACCCACCTCCAGTTAGTTCCCCAGACTCATTCAGGTCTAAGTTCACCCATAAGTAGGATAGCTTCTCTCTAGGCCAGCAGTTAAGATCCCACTCAGTACTTTCTATCTACTTTCTAGAGTATGAAATCAAATCTTATTCAGGGGTTTAAAATATTGGGTAAAATCAAAATCCCCTGGAAAAACTTCTTTCCCATCATTAAGGCCAACAGACAGTTTTTCTTTCAGCCCTGAACAGATGGCTGTTTCTGTCGTTGACACCAGATGCAGCACTTGGCTTGCATTGAGGAACCATGTTTGAAACACACATCAATTAATATGCCAGAATCACACCTCCCAAAAGAATATCCTCACCCATAACAGAAAAAAAAGGGATGTGACACCAACCAAAGGACACAATTCATGTCTACCACCTTAGGGTTATCAAGGAGTGCATGTCCATTCAGTAAACTGTTTGTTTGTTTGTTTGTTTTAGTCCAATGGAGCAGAGACTTCACCAGCATAAAAATTTTGGCAGCCTACTGAAAGGGAATTAGAAAATTCAAAATGGCACTAAACAAGTTGTCACTACTACAGCATAACCTCATTTTCCAGTGTCTTGGTGTCCAGTTAGCATGCTATTTACTTTGTCATCTCTTTGTGCTATATTGCATTTTGGATAGACCTGTCATCAGTTCTAAGTGTGCTCTTATATACTGAAGAAGTATAATTTTACTCAGTCTTTGTTCATCCCATGCTTCATTGTAAGTTATACCGAGTAGTGTACTGGTAAATTAACTCTTTGAGGAAGAAATACAGCTCTTATTAGTAGTGTTTGCTGTAGTGTAAATACTCCCACCCAAGCTGATTTTAAGCTAACAACATGAAGTGATTGAAAATGAACTTAGAAAGAGATTAATATAATCTACTTTCTCTAGCTGGCTCCAGCAGGCACTGGCTCATGTCTCTTCTGCTCTTGCAGTAAATTGTATCTCCCTCTACACAACACCCTATGACCCACTTGGGTCAGTGTTTAATTGACATAACAGCACGGAATACCATTCTAAATTTTGGACACAATTTCACAGCTCACCTATTAAAGCTTTTTAGCACACAAGTGCATATGATACACTGGTGGGAAGTCATGACTGTAGGTAGTTTTCAGGGACTACTGGTATGACCTGTTGCTCCTCCAGGTAATCTAAAACCTACTTTGTATCAAGCCATAATAGCAGACACCTGGCTACCTGCTGCTGCTAACAGCCCTTCTCCAGGGGACAATCAGTGTGTACCTTGGGAGATCTTTCAAAAAGCCTCATGAAACATGACTGTGTGTGTTTTACGGATGTTGTTTTGGTGGTGCTGCAGGCTTCTGGAGATCTCTCAGAAAAAAAAGACCAGCAGTTGTACTTATTCTACATAATTTGTTTTTTAATGTTATAGATCCTGATTTGTTTAATTAATCACCTACCCATTTTTACTGGCAGCCAGAAAATTTGGTCTCAGATTTTCACTGTACTCCTAAGAAATTGCAGTTCATTATGACATCCTTTTCCTTAGCTTCATTTTTGCATACCCTTCATTTTATGTCTAATACTGTGCTAGAGGCTTGAGTTGATCTGAAACAACAAAAAAAAAAGATTGCCTATTATCTGATACTTTTGTACTAGTAGAACCAGACATCAAATAAGTCAGCATGGAAATGAATATATAACCCTAAAAGATGCTAAGTGATCTTAATTTTAAAATGCTGCATCCTGTCTTAGATAGTGTTGTCATATTGTGTCACTATCTTTGTTTTTTCCCTTTTATCTCAATTTTAATTATCTTATCATATAGTTTATGTATTCTTAAGGATGAATAGCTTATAGACATGTCCAAACTTTTGGTGTCTCTGTACCACAATGGAAGAAGAAGAGTTGTCTTGGGCCACACGTTAAATACATTGCGACATATAATCACAAAAAAAGCCCATAATGTTTTAAGAAAATATATGATTTTGTGTTGGGCCACATGAACAGCTATCCTTAACTGTATGCAGCCTGCAGGACACAGGTTGGACACCCCGCAAGGGTTTTTTCCCCAACCATGAATGAATGAGCAGTAGATAACCAATGATAAGTTTATCTGCAATGATAAGTTCCACTCAGACTATAACAGTAGTTGACACTTAATTGCAAAGCATGCTCTTGGAAACTCAACATATATTAAATGAATTATAATACAAATAAATTAGAATAATAACCATGTATCAGACATTGTTTTAGATGCATTATGTGTTTTAGTAGTTGGTGTGCTGTGTGGCCCAACTATCTCTAGGACTATCACCATCTGACAGCTCTCAGTGGTCAGGACCCAACAGGAATTTCCCTTGGTTAAAGAAGGCTGCCTTGCTCAAGGCCAAACCTCTATTTAAGAACCACATGAAACATACTTATCATTATTGCTTAAAATTCAGATTTCTGAACCTCAATACCAGAGAGTCTGAGCCATACATTCTGTAGTGAAGCCAAAGAACCAGCATTTCTAACAATTCCCCAGGGTTGATGGTGGCCACTGTGGGTAAGAGTCCTCAACTAGGCAGTAACCTTGCCCAAAATTTCACCTATAGCAATTTACCCATTTCTTTTGCCTTCTCCTTAGGGGAGTTTCAAAGCAGCTGATTACGGTTTATTAAAAATCATACATCACATAAACAGAAGCAAAGACAAAAATCACATGATCATATCAACAGATGCAGAAAAAGCATTTGATAAGGTACATCACCCATTTATGATAAAAACACTCTGCAAAGTGGGAATAGAGAGAGCATTCCTCAACATAATAAAGGCCATATATGAAAGACTTACAGCCAACATCATACTCAATGCACAAAAACTAAGATCTTTTACACTAAGATCAGGAAAAGACAAGGTTGTCCACTTTCAACACTTCAATTCAATATAGTATTGGAAGTTTTAGCCACAGTGATCAGACGAGAAAAGAAAATAAAAGGCATCCAAGTCGCAAAGGAGGAAACAAAACTGCCACTGTTTGCAGATGACATGGTAGCGTACTGAGAAAATCCTATACAATCCACCCAAAAACTGCTCGACCTAATAATGAATTCAGCAAAACAGCAGGATGGAAAGTCAATATCCAGAAATCAAAGGCATTTTTGTATATCAACAATGAAACAGCAGAAGCAGAAATCAAGAAAAAAATCCCATTTGATACAGTAAAAAGAAAAATAAAATACCTAGGAATAAACCTGACCAAGTACGTAGAAGACCTGTATGCAGAAAACTATACAACACTGGAGAATGAAATCAAGGAAGACACAAACAAATGGAAATTTATACTGTGTTCATGGATAGGAAGAATTAACATCATCAAAATGTTCATACTACCCAAAGCAATTTACAGATTCAATGCAATACCTATTAAAGTATCAATGGCATATTTCACAGACATAGAACAAACACTTCAAAAATTTATATGGAACCATAAACGACCCTGAATAGCTGCTGCACTTTTGAAAAAGAAGAGCAAAGTAGCAGGGATCACAATACCTAATACCAAACTGTATTACAAGGCCGTTGTAATCAAAACAGCCTGGTACTGGTAATAAAAACTAACACTTGGACCAGTGGAAGAGAACAGAAAGCCCAGAAATAAACCTAAGTCTCTACAGTCAATTAACATTCGACAAAGAGGGAAGCAACATAAAATGGAATAAAAATAGCCTCTTCAACAAATGGTGTTGGGAGAACTGGACAGCCACCTGCCAAAAAAATGAAAATTGAGCACCAACTTACATCATACACAAAAATAAATTCAAGGTGGATAAAAGACTTAAATATAAGCTGTGATACCATTAAAGTCCTAGAGGAGAACATTGGCAGGAAAATCTCAGATATTTCATGCAGCAACATTTTTACTGGTATGTCCCCTAGAGCAAGGGACATAAAGGAAAGGATAAACAAATGGGATCTCATCCAAATAAAAAGCTTCTGCCCAGCTAAAGAAAACAGTATTAAAATAAAAAGAGAACCACTATATGGGAAAACATAGTTGCCAATGATATTTCAGACAAGGGTTTAATCTCCAAAATATATAAAAAACTTACATGAGACTTCCGGGCAAGATGGAGGCATAGGTGAAAACACTGTGCCTCCTTGCACAACCAAAATTAAAGACACCAAATACTTACAAACAATAAAACAACCAAAACAGAAAATTGAACTACGGAAGTCTGACAACCATTCAACCAGACCGGTAAGAGGGGCGGAGTTGGCGGTCGGCAGAGAGGGAACACAGCAGAAAAGGCAGGGGCTTCCAGACTGGGAGCACAGGTGGTGCCGACGCCTGGCTCACAGACCCCAGACGAGGGAAGGAAGTAGGCAGGGCAGCTGACCGTTGGTGGTCACACATTCAAGCCCAGATAAACTAATCAAGAACTGGCAGTGAGACAGACCATGCAGCCCAGGGCCCCAGCCACAGGAAATAAAGCCTAAAAACACCAATTGAAAAGGTGCCAGTAGAGACTCCCAGCCTCACAGGAGAGGTCGTTGGGGAGGCCCGCAAGGTCCCAGAGCGTGCATAGGCCTGCCTACCTGGGAACCAGCTCCAGGGGTCCCAATTTTCTCATGGGAAGCAGCAGAGGAGACGCAAATTTGAAAGCGTGTGGAACAGGCACCATTGTTCCCTCTCTGACCCCGCATCCACAGACAGCATCACAACCCTGCGACTAGGTTGCCCCGCCTTGGTAAACACCTAAGGCTCTGCCACACATACATAACAGGCACCACCTGACCAAATATGACTCAAACAGAACAGCTGAAAGCCCCAGAGCCAATACTTTTAAGCGACCAAGAGATAGCCAACCTATCAGATGCACAGTTCAAAACACTGGTGATCAGGATGCTCACAGAACAGGTTGATTTTGGTCACAAATTGATGAACAAATGAAGGCGATGATAAGTGAAAATGAAGGAAAATGCACAGGAAACCAATAGTGATGGAAAGAAAACTGGGACTCAAATCAATGGAGTGGACCAGAAGGAAGAAAGAAACAACCAAACAGAAAAGAAGGAAGAAACAAGAATTCCAAAACATGAGGAGAGGCTTAGGAACCTCCAGGACATCTTTAAACATTCTAACATCCAAATTATAGGGGTACCAGAAGGGGAAGAGGAAGATCAACAAGTGAAAAACTTATCTGAAATAATAATAAAGGAGAACTTCCCCAATCTGGCAAAGGAAATAGACTTTCAGGAGGTCCAGGAACCTCAGAGAGTCCCAAAGAAGTTGGACCCAAGGAGGAACACACCAAGGCACATCATAAGTACATTACCCAAGATTAAAATGAAGGAGAGGATTCTAGAAGCAGCAAGAGATAAAGAGACAGTAACCGACAAAGGAGTTCCCATCGGACTGTCAGCTGATTTCTCAAAAGAGACCTTGCCGGCAAGAAGGGGCTGGAAAGAACTATTCCAAGTCATGAAAGGCAAGGAACTACATCCAAGATTGCTCTACCCAGCAAAGCTTTCATTTAGAATGGAAGGGCAGATAAAGTGCTTCTCAGATAAGGTCAAGTTCAAGGAGTTCATCATCACCAAGCCTTTATTATATGAAATGTTAAAGGGACTTATCTAAGAAAAAGAAGATAAAAAATATGAACAGTGAAAAGACAGCAAACTCACAGTTATTAACAACCACACCTAAAACAATAGCACAGTAAGTGGACACCTAAAACAGGAACGAAGCCACAGAAATAGAGATCACCTGGAAGGTTAAAGAAAGAAGGAGTGCCTACCCTTTGTGACAACATGGATGGAACTGGAAAGCATTATGCTGAGTGAAATAAGCCAGACGGTGAAAGACAAATACTATATGATGTCACCTTTAACAAGAACCTAAACAACAAAACAAACAAACAAGCAAAATATAACCAAAGACACTGAAATAGAAAACAGGCTAACAGTGACCAGAGGGGAGAGGGGAGGGAATTTGAGGGGAAAAGGGGAAGGGTTTACAGGAACAAGTATAAAGGACACATGGACAAAAAGTAAGGGGGGTGTAAATGGAAGGGAGGTGGGGAGCACTGGGGGAGTGGGCTAGGATGGGAGTAAAAGGCAGAAAACTGTACTTGAACAAAAAATAAAATTAAATTAAAAAAATTATCCTATTAAGTCTACCTCCTTTGTTTTCCTTGGAAAATAAACCTTATTTTCAAGTTTGACCAATGGCACTTAACAGCAATCTACTTGCTGTCTACTTGCTGCAGTCTATTGCTGCTGCAGTCTATTGTCTACTTAGCAGCAGTCTACTTGCTGCTCTATTGATATCTCCCCAGGCTCATTTTGTCTGAGTCATGTGTTCCAAATATTTGGTAGTACTCTCTGTTCCAGGAAAGAGTTTAAAGAGTATAACTCTTCCTCTACCTGTGTGCTGAAACTGACAGGGATGCTGAATTAGGGTAACCAACCAATCCTTCTTGCCTGGAACTGAGAGTGTAGGGTAAGTGGAGACAGTCTGGCTTCCTCACCCAGGTGTCCGGGTAGCTCAGGGAAGCAGTGTTCCCATAGCTTTTGAGGGGCCTGATAACTAGTATTCTCATAGCCTTGAGACTAGGTCTGATAAACTATTCCCATAACATGAAGTGGGCTCGCATGAGCAGAATTATGTTATGTTATGTAATTTCTGGCATCTTGCCAGCTTTGTTCCCCTCTAGTACTTAAACAGATAAGGATGTCCTTCTAGGGGTGATGATGAGGAGACACATGCAAGGGGACAGGTGCCACAGTGGGTGCCATGCTAGGGAGCAAGGGCCATAACATGCACCATCTATACACATGCATATAGACACGGGCTCACCCACCCATGAATAAAGGCATGCCATACATCCCAACATATCCATGAATATTTTTCTGTCCGAATGAATACCGTGGGCCTGCCCAGCCTTGGAGGGTCACAACACAATTGGCGTAGTCGCCAGGATTCATCATAGACAGCTATGGAGCCAGCACTCCCCAGAGAGGGGTTTGGAGTGGCTGATCACCAGCAGGTAGTATGCTGGTGACCCAGCTCCTGTCAGCTTGGCCTCCCACACCATGACTGGCCCTATGTCAGTGGTGCACAGACACAGTAGAGAAAGCCCTGTGAGTGGTGGGGAAGACCCTACAAAAGCCTGGTGCCTGGCTGCTGTGGGGGCCGTGGGCTGGGTGTTTCTTTCAACTTCGCAAGCTGAGAGGGAGACTATGCTTTGAGACAGTGAAATTCCAAGAGATTTGAGAGGGACCAGAAGCCCTGAAGGCTGTAACTTCCTTCCCTACATGGCAAAGTTACTCCAACATGGAGGCAGAGAAAGAAAAAAAAAAAGCCTTGAAGGCTTGAGTCTGTGCCCTGGTAAAATGCCTCTGAGTGGCTGAGTTGCTGTAATTCTTGTCCCCACTCATAGTGAGAGATTCAGGGGGAAAAGGCTGGGAGGAAAAGAAACTGAGTTCCCTGAGGGCAGCAACATGTGGCACCTGGGGGAAGTTTGGGTCTGGAAATCCTTTTCCCTCCCCTGCCCCACACAGATGTGGAATGCCAGGGCTAGGTGCTTCCACGGTGGCACCAGCACCCAGAAAGCTCTGCTCCCATCACACTGATCAGAAGAGGCAGGGACCCCTGTGGGTGAGTAGCATGGGCTGCTGTGCATGTGGGTCAAGGCCGAGTGCTCAGAGTTAAGCTTTGCAGCAGTGTTCCAGGAGGAGGGGTGGCCCTGGGAGCTGTAGGAACCATTGGAACTGGCAGTGAAACCTGGGAGGCTGCGGGAAAGCAGGCTGGAGCTGGCAGAAGACAGGAAGCAGGCACTGGCACCCAGAAAGTTCATCATAGGGAGGGTTACCAGAGAGCTGTGATGGTGGTGGCAGCAGCAGGTGAGTGTGGCTCCTGTCAGAGAGGCCCCAGAAGATGACAACAGCACCTGGAAACGAGCCACAGAGATGGAGTCACTGGGGTCGCAGAAACAGTGGTCCAGTGACCCAAGGGATGCAGTGATGGCAAAAAAAAAAAGGTGCCCACCCAGGCGGCTGTGTACAGGTGCTACGCTAGTGCAACTCCTGGTGCCTGCACACCAGGTGCAGGCCTAAATTATCTGTCCAAACCCCAGGGGTGTGGCCCCAAAAGGCCCATCCTGTGCGTCTAAAGGGCCATTTGGCTGTGCCAACCTCCCAAGAAGAGGGAGGAAATATCCTGCTAGACCCTGTGAGCTAGATGTGCATCTGAGAGGAAGGCTTTGGATGGGGTTTGTGGCAGCAATCAGAATGTCTTTGTCAACACTTGGGTTTCTGGTCCCAACTGTGGAAGGGAGCAGAAGTATAGTACTCCTTGATTGAAAAGCAGTTGGCTACATATATGCTGCCCTGTTGACCATGGAGGCCATAACAGGAACTGCCCCCGTGACAGTTAGGACCATATATTCCATTACAGAGTGGGTCCGGGACTGGATGGCCACGCCTTGTAGTGGGACGGCTCAGATGCCCATGTTGGCTAAGTGGGAGGCCTATCTGCAGCAAAGGAGAACTCTGTCCATTAACCCTTTGTGGGCTGAGCTATAGGAAGTGTTAGGTCCATTTATTTATGTAGATGAGAAATCTACTGTTCCTGTCCCTATAAAAGAGATAGAAGCTAGCCCCTTTGAGGAAAGGCAGGCACCTATTCCCTCAGATGCATGGTACACTGATGGGTCCAGCAGGTGCCAGTCTGCTGTGTGGACTGCCATAGCAATTCAAACGGAGACAGAGACGATCTGGTTTGAGAGTGGTGTGGGGCAGAGCAGCCAGTGTGTGGAACTCTGAGCCATATGTCTAGTGGCAGGCAACAAAGCTCTGCCCCTGACTATTTGCACAGATGGTTGGGTGGTGTACCAGGGGCTAACATTATGGATCTCTACATGGCATACAAATAAATGGATGGTTATGCATAGACCATTGTGGGGACAGGCTTTGTGGCAAGACTTACGGGAGTTAGGCCACTGAAAACAATTCACTGTATATCATGTTACTGGACATGCACCTCTTGCTTCCTCTGGGAATGATGAGGCTGATACTCTAGCGAAGGTGCGGTGGCTAGAAACAGTACCTGCCAGTCCCTCGGGAAGAGAAGCAGCCCAGCGGCTATACCAAGCGGCTATACCATTTCCTCTTACATGCTGGGCAAAAGACCATGTGGTCCATTATCCAAACTTGGGGGTTACCTGTTACATTGGCAGAGGCACAAGAAGCTTGAGAGACGGGTGTTGTCTGCTCACAAGAGCATCCCTGAAGGCCCGTGGGACCTTCTGGACAGGTAGTACGGGGATGGGTACTGCTGACCCAGTGGCAGGTGGATGTAATTGGGCCCCTACCTAGTTCAGAGGGAACATAAGTATGCTATTAGAGGTGTGGACATGGCCACAGGATTTTTAACTGCTTATCCCACACAGCACCCAGATCAGAAAGTAGTGATTGCTGCAGTGGAGCAGTTATATGCTGCTTGTGGGCAACCCTTAATCATTGAAAATGATCAGGGGCCACATTTTACCAGGGCTTTGGTACTACACTGGGCTTGGGACTTGCAGATTGACTGGAAATTCCATGTGGCCTATCATCCCCAAGCTGCTAGAATGATTAAATGTTACAATGGTCTCTTAAAGCAGGGCCAGCAAGCTGCAGCTGCCACCCCTATGCTGAGAGGCTGGACAAAATGCTTATGGACTGTCCTCCGGAGCCTAAATGAGAAGAGTCGGAGAGGGGCTCCAGCTCTGGTGGAAGCAAGGCTCCACCAGACTGCAGCTCCAATTCAGCCGCAGGTACAGACTAAGGGTGCCTTGCTGAAACCAGGCATGGGAAAACAGGGGAATATTCTTGTGCCTGCTCCACAGAGCCTGGAGCGAGGGCAAACAGCCACTTGGATATAGTCTTGGAAAATAAAAGACCCTTACATGTGTTGGGTGGCTCTTGTTGCCCCTTGGGGCCAAGGAGTGGAGAGAAACTTAAAAGTAGTGCCCTGGGTGATTGGGACATAGCCCCCAGTTTTAAAGGTGACGTATCCAGGGCCAGAAGACCATAAAATGCTTCTTCATGGCACCTTTGTGATTCCCCTATTGCCCGTTATGAGTTCTCCCCTGTTACTGCAAGTAGATGCTGAACCCCCAGTTGAGGCGTGAAAGGTCTCATGCCCAGGAAGACCCCCTCTGCCAACCACTGACGTATCAGCTGACTAGAAGCTAACTTGCATATTGCCAGAAGGTCATGACTTGCCTTTACTGGTGCCTATAACTGCTCTGTCTTTTTGCCCTTACAGTGAAAGATAACATCTTAGTGGACTGGGTTCATACCTATGCCTCAGTGGCTGACCAATCGGTATGCTGGGTCTGCACTGAACTCCCCGTGAGCATGTTGGCCAGCCTCCCATGGCTCATCTCCCCTGCCTCTGTCTCTAATTGGACTTGGCTTCAGAACCAGTGGAACAGTGAATATCCCTTGTGGAATGCTACCTAGACTGACATCTATGCTGGGGCGATGATGAGAGACGTTCAAGGGGACAGGTACCACAATGGGTGCCACACTAGGGAGCAGGGGCCATGACATGAGACATACAGATAGACATGCAGCTTGCAGCACACGTGGCTTGCCCACCCATGAATAAAGGCACTCTAGACATCCCAAAGGCTCCATGAATATTTTTCTGTCTGTGCGAATACCATGGACCTGCCTGGCCTTGAATGGTGGCAATACAGAGAGGTTGCCTGAAATGTGGGACTTCCAGTATTAAATCTCACGAAGTCCCATGTAAACTGAAACAACTGGTCACCCTTTTTAGGCAGCACAAAAAGCTAAGCGGCAAATAAATCCATGTTTGTTTGAGACTGAGGGAGTTCCTCCATCAGATTTCCAGTCTAAAACTAGGATAATCCATGGTTACTGTGGTAGACTGAAGAATGTGCCCTGTTCACAAATATCTGCACTCTAACCCTTGGAATCTATAAATGTTACTTACATATTTGGAAAAAGAATATATGCCAATTTTGATTTAATTAAATCTGGGGATATTGTCCTGGATCACCCAGGACATCACACAGCAAATATCAACTGTACTTGGGTCTCAAATGTGGTTCCCATAACCAGCAGCATCAGCACACCTGGGCACTTGTTTGAAAAGTATATTCTTGGGCCCCATCCTAGATCTACAGAATTAGAAACTAAGATTGGGGCCCCAAAATATGTGCTAATGCACTCTCCAGGTGATTCTGATTCAAGCTTAAGTTTGAGAACCACTGATTGATGGCAAGAAGTTGCTTGCCGTGACCTAAATACGACATTAACAAACCCCTCTCTGTCTTTGCCACTTAGATACCTCCTAGTTTAAGGTAAGCCTTCAGGACTTATTGTCTGAATGATTTCAGTGGTGTTCTAATTGGTTTGTCTGTTCTGTCCTAACTCCACAAATATTTCCCATTCAGAGTTCAGAAAATATAAAAACACATGATCATGTTATTTCCCATATTGAAGTCCTTTAGTGGTTTTCCTTTATTTACAATATTAGTAGTCCAGAAAGACTGACGAAGTTTATACAATAAAAATGTCCATGTCTTACCCCAAACCTACCAAACTCGAATAAACAGGAACAGAACCTAGGAGCCTTATGCTAATAATGCCATCAATCCAGAACTGGTCCACAGATTGGTACTTGGGAGACAGTCACTGCAGATGAAGTATAAAACTCCTTACCTACTTCTGCACTTTTTCTCCCACTAAATTTCTGCCTGTACCATCTGTGTTAGTAATGCTGAATGGCTTCTATTTCTCTGTTACCTAAGGTGTAGTCAATAGTTATAAAACTTTGCACATGAGTTTGAAAAGACTGTGTAATAATAATTTATGTAATTATATTGTCCAAATCAGTCTTATCCTTAATACATTTTTGTGTACTTTATCAGTTTCTAATAGAAGTGTGTTAAAATCTCCCAAGGGTTTGTTCATCTATGCTTATAATTTTGTTACTTTCTCCTTTCTGTGTTTTTGAGGATATATTGTTAAATGCACACAAGTTTCTGATTGCTTTGTCTAATTTCACTTTTAATTATGAATGATCTCTATTCATCCTAACTAATGTATTTGTACTAAATTCTGTTTTGTGGCATTAATATTATTGTACTAGCATTTTGGATTCTTTTTGAAGTTTTGCCTGATGAGGTAGGTAGAATAATGGCCCTTCTAAGTATGTTTATGTCCTAATCTCTGGCACCTATAAACATTTTACCTAACTTGGCAAGAACATTACAGAAGTAATTAAGTTAAGGATTTTTTGGGGAGATAAAAAAAATTTTTATTCAAAAATAATTTATATTTTTAAAGAACTCTTAGCAAATAAAAATTAAAGCGAACTTCTTTAACCTGATAAGCAGAATCTATGGAAAGGCTACAACAATCACCCCAGATGGTGAGAAGTTGGAGAATTCTTTTGGAAGGCTGCAATGTGATAAGGAAACCCACAATCACTACTTCTCTTTTTTTATTGTCGTTCAAGTACAGTTGTTTCCATTCCCCCCACACACACCCCAACCATCCACACCCCCTGCCCTTGATCCTACCCACCCTTGGCTTTGTCCTTGTGTCCTTAATACATGTTCCTCCACCCTCCCCCTTTACCCCTCATTATCCCCTCCCACCTCTTCTCTGGTTACTGTCATGTTGTTCTTAATTTCAATGAGAAATTAAGAGGTGGAACAATTATGCTGGATTATCCCTGTGGACCCAATATAATCACAAGGGTCCTTGTAAGAGGAAGGCCAAAGAGTCAGAGTCAGAGAGAAAGGTCTGAAGCCTTAGGAGGGGCTGAAGTGATGCAATTGCTGGAAAGGGCCATGCACCAAAGAAGGTGGACAGACTCTAAAAGCTGGAAAAGGCAACAAGTAGAGTCTCCCTGAGAACCTCCAGAAGGAATGCAGCCTTGCCAACAACTTTTTCAATCTTGTAAGACTGATTTTCCACTTCTAACCTCCAGAATTATAAGATAAAGTTCTGGTTTTTTTTCGTCAGTAAGCTTGTGGCAATTAGTTACGGTAGTGATAGGAGACAAATACTTAGTACATATTTTTTTATTCCTTTATTTTCAATCTTTCCTTATTGTTTTATTCAGCTATGCTCTAACAAAAGACATATAGGCAATTTATATATTTTCTTCAATCTGATATTCTCTATCTTTTAATAAGTGAGTTTAAACTATATTTATTTTGATTGTTAGATTTGTTTTAATTTTTGCAATTGTATTTTGTGATTTCTGTTTACCATGCTTTTTTTTGCTCTTTTTCCCTCCTTTGCTGCCTTCTTTTTATTGTATATTTTACTTAAAAAAAAAAAGCCTTTTAAATGCAATGCAACATTCATTGTGAAACATGCACACAGCTTAAAGGCACAATTTAAAAGCTAGTCATGAAGGAACCATCTTGGAAACCAGTACACAGATCAAGATCTAGAACACTGTCAACAACTCAGAAGTTCACAGCTCCTTCTCATGTGAAGTTAGTGATAACATATTTCTTTATTCTGTTTTTTTCACCCTATGCCAGTTAGGAAGCTAAAGAAAATATTTCCATTTTTATTGGTTATTCATAATTTCAAACATATAAATTAAGCTATAAAATTCCCCAACAAAGGATATATTATCTAGCATCTCCATCTTCCTACTGAACAACACAATATTTCTATTTTTCCTTGTTATTCTTACCCATTTATATGCACAAAAATAGACTTTTTAAAATGTCCCTTCTCTGCTTTCTCTTCCTATCATATAAATCTGTCACCTTTCTAAAACTGTCCACAATTCACTAAATTCACCAGGATATTTATACAACTTTTGCATTTCACCATGGTTTTAAGCATCACACATTTCCCTCTGGATTTAATGACTCACTGGGTTTTCCAGTGATGGGGGATAGTAAATTCTCC
>PVKM010020566.1:0-23272 GCA_004027735.1 Carollia perspicillata
AAACTATGGCACAGATTTTCCAGTGTCAAAGGAGGGCAGGAAAAGTTTTGAGTGACGGTTCCTTCTTGCTTTATGTTTTATGCCATTAGTTTACCAAAGGTAACCTCTACCTCTTAAATTCCTATTTCTCTTAGGACTAGGTTTATGGATTCTTAGAATTAATGAGCTGGAAGGGATTTGACCATTTGGGTCAAACCTCTTGTTTTGAGGTATGTGGCTGCTTCCTCTGCACCTTATCTGTGAAGCCTCAACTTTGTACTGGCCCTTGAATTTGGGTAGTTTGTCCAAATGAAAATACTGTTGTTTTATTAAAGATAACATATGTGTACTGTTCCTATTTAATAGATTTTCTTATGAAAAAGTGGATTTTCTTATTATTTTTCAGATATGTAATCTTTGAAATGTAAACATTAGTCCCAAAAATATTTCCCAAAATATATGGAAAAATAATAGGAAGGAAACCTCTGTATCCCTCTTCTGTTCACGCCTTCCCCCACCCCAAATCCACTACATATATAAGCGCTGATTCTGCAGTAAGATAGCTCTGCCATTCTTGAGGCTGGAAAAGTCAGCTCAATGGACTCTCTCATTAGTTTGAAGTTTTCTGCACTGGTATAAAAGTCTATATTTCAAGTACTCCATTGTTTTCCATTGAATTTATGAGTTGGTCACTCACTATATGTGTGAAAGAGAACAGAGTAGTGATTTACATATTGACTATTAAATTTGTTTTTAGTGTGACCCCAAGGTAGTCACATTCTTGTCCACTTATCTAGCTATAGTGGATCCAACAGCAGATTAAGAGAGCTTCTCTGGAAAGTTCTTCTCTGGAGAAACAGACTTAGGACATACAAACTCTCTTTCCTGAAGGACCCAGCTTTTCCCAGGGAGCTCTGAGGGACTGTGAGCAAATCCAATACTACTTCAGCACACCTCTCTCATAGTCTTTTTTAAAAAGCCCTCCTTTATCTAAACACTACTTTCCTGACTCAAGAGCGCTTTGGTAAAATCTGCCTTTCCAGGGGCAAAAACAGTCTCACGCAGTCAGTTGTAGAAAAGGCAGATACTGCTGAACTGGACAAACGATGCTTTTTGGTTTTTTCTCCAGTAAAAGACTGTTCAAATTGCTCGAGAAAGAGATGCAATGCAATGTTTATCTCTGTTTACAGATGTTTAACCAGTGCCCCTTTAGAGGGTCACGGGCCCACAAACAGCATCGTGGTAATTACATCCATTGCTGCAAAGAACAGATGTGTAAATTGGTAGTTTCTTGGGGGAAAATAATACCAAGTCCACTTTCCAGAAATGTACACAGTGAAGTGCAGCTGTAACATTCTGTACTAAGGTTTCTTTTGTGTCTATAGCTGAATGTGCTCACATTTAAAAAACATGACAGTTCAGTAGGACACCTAGCAGGGAAGTCCAGGGAACTAAAAAATTATTCCATTTGGGGTGTTTAAAAATTCCTAGTGACACTGGACAATTCTTCGTGTCCAAAAAAGGAATAACAAATCTTTTATTTTAAGGTTTTCCAGGCAAGAGATACATATTGAGTAGAGGACTGAATTAGGAAACCCCTGGTGCTTCCTAAACCTCTGAGGTCTATACATCTTGGATATAAACAAGACTTCAGCGAGGTCAGAATGTACCAAGGTGTTTATAACTTCGACATCGGACAGCAAAATACCCCTAAAGTGACCACTGTGTGGTCTGGCAGGGATCAGTCTCCAGGTTCTTTCCCAAAAACTAGAAATCAATGGTTCCTTACTTTAAACGCCTATGTTACCTTGGATATAACAAGAAGCATCACCTGAAATCATTTCTACTAATGCCTTTTTGTATTAAAAATACTTGCTGTCTCTCAGGATATATGTTTATGTGAATGTATGGAAATCAGTGTTATCCCTGAAAATTAAAACAAAAACACACTAACTAAATAAGGTAAGCTTATTGTTTTTAAGTAGTTTATTGACAGTTCTCTTATCACAAATATGTATATCATTATGAGCTTCACTGCCCTCTCTTTGTGTGAATTCTCATTTTCTCTTAAAATGTGTCGAATACTGTGTGCAAATACGATACAGAGATCCAGTGCTCCTTGAAGATGAGAGTTCTTCCAGACGGGGGCTATATGTACCTTCATACATGCACCAACCGAACTTTGCAGACCACTATGTATCCTATAACTTAGTACATGTGATAAAACTTTGGAAGTTAATTTGCATTTACATTACATACTGTAACATGCAATGACATCATGCCTAACCTGGGACGTTTGTTTCCGGGACAGAAAAACATTTTTTTGTGCTTCTGTAATTCCATACAAACTACCCGGCAGCACCAAACCAGGGATCTGTGATTAAAATGTAACAGAGAGACAATCTAGTCTGCTGATTTGGATCTTTCAGGCCAAGAATGGAAGAAGAATAAAAAAAAAGTCTTCCAATTGCTTTAGGCCAAAGCATGCCTTTTGACACTAATAATCTAATTCAGCTTCCTCCTTTGTCCCAAATTCAGGCTCTCATTCTCTGGCCAGAGGACTCCAACTAAATCGCAGGAGGAGATGAAGGCTAGCCCCGGCTCTATCACTGATTGCCTCACTTTCTAGGCCTCAGTTTCCATGGCTATGAAATGACAAGGTTTAATGATATCCCCTAAGGCTCATGACTGTGTTCAGTGTGTCTATGTGTGCTGAAATTTAACATTGAGTCCCTATTTGTGGGATAGCTCCAAATGCCTCTAAAATCAGGAGGCAATGGGACAGGGATAGAAATAGAGCCATTTCTGTCCTTATCCCATCAATAGGGACATTTTCAATAAAAGTAAGGAAGATATTTCCAAACAGGAATGTGGCTCAGGCCTCATTGTGGTTTAAACCCCCTAGAGTACTTACTAAAATGTGTTTCAGGTGCTCTACAGTTCTATTCCAAAGTCCCTCAGTGAGCACCATAGGAGGTGGCGCCACGGATCTGATCTACACAAGCACACTGGGTGGTAACATATATGGGGGCATATGGAAAGCCCTAATCTGGATTAAAGAGTACTTTTTCTGCTAATCTAAAATTTTGTTGGGGAAAAAAAACATTTAATCTACTCTAAAACACAGCTTTGTAATAATGGAAACATTACATGTCCTTCCTCATTTCCCAGAAAGGAAAAGTGTTAGTGGAACAGCCTTTGAGAAAATAGCTTCTTAGAAAAGCAAGCAATTTTCTACGTACAAATGGATTGTATTTCAAAAATACATGGTTAAACTGAAACTTAAAATGCTTTCTCCATTGCAATAATGTAAAATAGTCTTAAGATTTCTAGACCTATCCATACAGTTTAGGTTGATCCAAAATGTAGCTGAAATTCTCTACCTTTGGAATGAAAACGTAGAAGAAAGCAATAATGTTACTGGGTTTTGGAGAGTAACAGAACCAGTTTTTTATAGCCGACTTCATTTTAAAAATGCATATCCAGGCTTGGGAGCACGAACGCACATGCACACAGCTGCCCTTTTCTGCTCAGGTGTCATGCTAGCCCTCTCACTAGTGGTGAGAATGAAAATTGTAGCGAAACTATTATTTATGAGGTAACTTTGGGTCATAATGGAATGAGTGAACAGAGAGATGGATCAAAAGGAAATTTACAGTGATGCGTGGGCCAAATTTAGAATGGAGGGGTGCGGAGGGAGGTTTGAGATCAGAGCAGGGAGAACACAGGGAGAGGAAAAAAGAGGGTTAAAGAGGAAATGAGTGGTTTATGTGGGCAGGTGATGAGCTGAAGTGGAAAAGTAGGAGAGATGAGTTGCTTATGCTTGCATGTAAGGAGAAAACTTATGGGGGTTTGTATGTTTACCTCCAGGCAGAAGAAAGGAACGCTGGCTAAGATATTTTTGTCAGTTACCAGTATTTACCACCAGATGGCAAAATGAACCCAAGGCCTCTTGGGAACAGGTGGGGTTATAGGAAAGAGGAGGAAAAAAATGTGTCACTTGATAATTCATTCATTTACGCCTCGAATATTGAGTTCCCACTGTGTCCAAGGAACTATGCTAGAACTGATGTTGATGAGGCCAATGAACGGGTCAAAGTCCCTGACCTCAGTGAACTTACAGTTGCGTGGAGGGCTAACCAGCCACAAGAGTGGCCCTAGAGGACTAGTAAACATTCTTCTTAAGTAGTGAGGTACAGGTTTGCTCCTTTGGTGACTTGTCTCAATGTCAACTGTGACAAAACCAAAACTAAAAGGCAGACCCCATAGTTCTTTTTCTCCACTGACCTGCCCACATCCTCTTGGCTGTGCCTCCCACACCTCTGCACCTCACCTCTTGGTATTTCGGGATCCTGTCTTCAGTCTTCTCTCAAATAAAAATCTACTAGTCGTTGGCCTCTTGCCTTCAAAATCTTTGTCTTGTCTAGGTGACTGGTATTAAACTGATTAACCAAAGAGAGGAGGTTATTACATCCTTACTTCTAGTATCCTATGCATTTTAGGTGTTTTTGTTTTTCCCACAATATCAAAACCTTATAACATTTAAACTTTGGGGGGTAATGGACACCTCTGATTTTCTGAGAAAAGCTACGGCCATCCAGCAGAAATACAATTATATAAACATAATCACATAATCGAACTTCATGACACACTGCTTCAGACTCAGGAGCACCCTGAAGCCCATCCTTAGACCACCGTATCTATCTGTCTGTCTGTCTGTCTGTCTGTCTATCTATCTATCTATCTATCTATCTATCTATCTATCTATCTATCTATCTATCTATCTAATAATTCAAAGTACCGACCCAAATGGTGAGAATTGTGGAATATAATGGGGAGCAGGGGAGAAGGTGTACGTAAACTTTTCCTGAGCCGGTCTGATTCTATCTGGTTCTCCCCCAAATGTTTTCTCTCCAGTGCTGGCAACTGTTTGGCCTCCGTTCCCAACTCCGCTCCATCCGCAGCATTTGTCTCCAGGCCCCTCCCCTGCATATGCACTCCGGTTTCAGTACCACTGCCCCTCATAGCGGCTTTTGCTCAGCTTTCTTTAGGCGCTCCCTCCGGCCTCTGTCCAGGATGACCTCATCCCTTTGTTTCTCCAAGGCTGTCACCAGTCATCCGCTCCCGTAGCCCGCTTTCCGAGCTTGGGCAGGGCTGCAGGAGTGCTGGGCGAGGCCTGGCCTCGGGGGACCGAAGGGACCCTGCACTGGGCGTGGCCTCTGCCGCCCAACCCGGTGAGCCCTTTGCTCTGACAAGCCCCTCCTCCAACACCCCAAACCTCGGGGGAGGCTTCTTGCTTCCCCTAACAGCTTGGAGTTTTATTTTATTTTGAGGTACCCCCCACAGACTCTTGTTTGGGAGATAATTGCTTCTTTCGGTGGTTGGAACAACAAAAGCCTCAGCCCACGCGCCGGGCCTGGCCAGGCTGCGAGCTGCGATGCCGTCTCCCGCTTTTGCCCCGTTGTCAGTCTGGTGGCCTTCACCTCCCACCCGAGGAAGCAGCAGCAGCGAGCTTCCCGGGTTGGAGTTTTCTCTCGTCAAGGTTCCCGAGCGGGTGGGGAAGGAAGAGGAGGGAAAGCTGGGTCTAACAAAAGTCCCCTCCCTGTCCCTCTCAGTTTTTCATTACTAGGGGCTGCCCAGAGCCTATTAGCATTCCTCGGGCTGTTGGCGCATGTTCCTCTAGGGCGGAAAGGAAAGACGCAAAGCCACTGGTAGGAAGGTTTCTTCTCGTCTGCTGGTCTTTTCACCTTTGGAAACTAAACAGGAATTTCTTGTCGTTATAATGTAGCAGAGGCAAGGAAAACAGCTAAGGTTAGATCACAGAGACAAAAGTGTTGTAATCTTCTTCATGTGAGCTTTCTGTTTCCCACGATAAAATGCGGGTCCCAGAGACCATAGCAAATGAGTTTCTTTGCGGGTGGGGTGCAGGTAAATGAAGCAGGGGGAACAAGGGAGATGACTTCTGTAGGTGGGGCCAAATTTAGACTTGGGGTGAGATTGTCTGTTAACTTGGAAGCACATGGTACCAATACGTAGTCTTTATTCATTCAATAATATTGTAAAAACATGATTGAAAAAGACAATTGTAGGTGATAAAAACAAACTTTATTTAACACTTCATGAAGTGGCAGTCTCCCCAAGGGTCCAGGGAACTGCAAAAATGGGTGGAAAGCAGGAAGCTATTGGAAGATAAAGAATAGGAAATGTCGAGGTGAGAAACATTCAAACTTTTAAGAGATTTTTTATGAGTTTATTTGAGCCAAAATGACAACAATTGCCAGGAAACAAAATCTTAATGGATGGAGAAAATGCTCCAGAGGATGGTAGATTTGCAGCTTATTTTATACATTAAAATAAAAGGAGGACATGTAAGGAGAGTTACATGAAATCTGTTGGTGGTAGATTAAGGGGGCAGGGGAAAGCAAAGCAGGGACAGGATGAAAAGAAAATGAAGATACGCGTAGTGCTTTTACATTGATGGGTACAGGATAGTTAACATTTACAGCACACAGAGGTGGTGTTCGGGAGACAAGGTAACAATGAGGGGTTCTGTGGTCTCCTGCTTTGGTGTGAGGTTGTGTCTTGAGTCTGGAAAAGATTACTTTGACATTCCAAGAGTATGTTATCTTAGATGCAAAAACAAAATTGGCAGACTCACTTAAGGTAAAGACTGGCCTTTGTCAAGGAAGCTACAGGTCTAAGAAATGACTAGCACTGTGCGTGACCTGTTGTTAGTTAGGCATTTTTATGTTCGGACCCTCTTATGTGGTTGCTTTTGGCCTCCGAGTTTGTAAGACCCACCATGCAGGCCTTTCCCTAGCTTGTCAGGTTTAGTATGCCACCCCTATTTTTTCCACGGAAACAAAGAATTAAGTATAAAGCCCAGAGTTGGCTTGGCATTGGGGATTGGCTAAGGCTATTTCCGCATTTCTGGTCAAGTGGAGCACTTACAGGGACATAAAAAATTATTTAAGTTTTGGTTTGCTGACATGGCACCCCTGGGATGGAGTGACCTAGAAATTTATTTCAATAGTATTTATTGAACACTTACACTGTGACGGACTTTGTTTCTGGCTGTAAAATGACCTCAGGTCCATGTGAGAGGAAAGCTGAAAGGAAGAGAAGGAGAGAGCCCAGGCATTGAACTACTTTGGGCCTGAGTGGGTCCCCAGCCCTGGAGTGGGATGACTGTGAAGAGACCTGGGAGAATGGAGCAGCTGCAGAGGGGGACCAGCCACACTTGCAAGTGCTGAGGGTAGGAAGCTGATGGGGGTCGGAGCGTCTACTCCCTGTGTTCTGACCTCTTTTTCTTGCTTAAATAGGTTGAAACCAACTGTGGCAGAGGATGAGTGATTTGCATATCTTATTTATTTATTTTTAGCAGTCTTGGTTTTTTTCCCTTTAACTAGGACAGTAGATTTCATTCAGATTTCCCACACAGACTGACAATTGGGCTTAAAAATTTGTCAAACAAGGCATTTATTTAGAATGCTTTACTCTCTCTTTGCTTTTGGGAAGGTGGAGAAGGTGCAGCTTTTTGTTGACTGATGAATGGTATGTTCCCCCATTCTGAGAGGGCTGGGATTAGTACCAAAGGAAGGCTGTATCTGCTTTCCTGATATAGTGGGTCATTTACTAGTTCACAGAAACACGTAAGTGAAGTCATTCTGAACTGTGCAGAGTCAAGAGTCTGAGCACATGGGAGGGCTGGCCGACCGACAAATTCTGTGCTAGATCAATTTGGTGATCTCTGAGGAGTAGCACATTTAGGAAGACTTTAATCTCATGATATTTTCAATGTATATAATTAATTTTAGAAGGTACCATATTGTTCAGACCATAAGACGCACCTGAGTTTTAGAGGAGGAAAATAGGAAAAAAAATTTGAAGCAAAATATGTGGTAAAATATTTAATAACATAAATAACATAATATTTCACCGATGTAAATGTAAAGAGAACTCAGCAGCAGCATTAACAACCATTATTCCTCCCAAATTTAGGGGGGTGTCTTATAGTCTGAAAAATACGGGTAAGTTGATGGTAGAGGCCAAAGTGTTGGGGAGAGGGGGTATCCTGCGTGCCAGAGTAGCATTAGATCACAGTGAGCTTCTCTGATGCTATCTTTTTTAGGGAAATTGGAAATCAGAACATATATAACTGAAATTTGCACACAATTAGGACGTCGATACTTTGAATGTTTGCCTCTTTAATCTCCTAGTGAACTCCCTCAATTAGACACAGTAACTGAGGTCTAGAGAAGTGAAGAGACTTCCGTGAGGTTGTAGTCAGTTTGACACTTGTCAGATTTGCAGTCCTTGTCTCCTGGTTTCCAATTCAGGGCTTTTTGCCACTTTACCTGCTGCCTCTTATTTTTCTGAATTTCGTAAAGGCACCTCTGAAATTGTACTTTTGTTTAAAGAGACATTCAAGAGAACTGTGGATTTACCAGGACAGGTATGTTTAGTCTGAGTGTCATAGGCCAGTACATTTCACACTGTGATGTGCAAAAGATGTATTACAACGTAGATCCTGATGGGTGGATCTGGGCAAGGTTAGAGTGCATCACCACCCAACTCTTGGAGGCACAGATGCTGCTGCTCCCTATGCTGAGCAGCAAAATCGTGAACATCACCTTTCCTCCTTGCCTGTCCTTTGTCACTGATAAAACAGCTCTGGGAAATCGGAGCCCTCTCCGCGTTTTTTCCCCTCTGGTTACCAGGTCATTGTGCTCCCTCAGCTAATCTGGATGCCTTTCACTGTGTGTCCTCACCCAGACCTGAGACTGTTAGAAATAGTCCCTAGTGACGGGTATCTTGAACTGGAGGGTATGATCTTTTGTCTAGTGAGTTAGTACTATCTAACTTGATTTCACAAAACCGTTTGTACATAAGCAACTTGCTTAAGTTTGATAGTAAACACAAACAAACAAAAAATCTTTTTTCTCTCTCGCACATGTCCTCACAGCTGCAGCTTCTCTCCTGGGAATGCAGCTGGCATGCTGCTGGCTCATAGGTGTGGCCTTTCAGCTGGGGCTCAGCAAGTCTGTGAGCACTTCCCACCACTCATTGCTGTCCTGTGCTTCTCCAGCTGCTCGTAATACCCAGATTCAGGTCTGCCTGCCTTTGTGCACCACCCAAGTTCAGCAATTAGCTAAGTGAAACAAGGCAGAGGCCATTCTATTGCAGGAAGCTCCTGCAATAGTTGTGACCATTTCTTGGTTCTCTGAAGCTTGCCTACCTCAGAGGTGCCTCTTTCTTATTGTGAGCTAGCCTCAGGAAAGAAACGGAATTTAATCCAAATTATAATGCACATTCGCTGGGCATTTATGAACTCCTTACTATATGAAACAGTGATCAAGAGTCCATATAGTAGAGGGGTAGGGAGGGTGAAAGCTGCAGTCAGACTGCTTACATTCATATCCTAGCTCTACACCTATTAAATACAGAATCTCTCCAAATATTAGTTTCCTTGTCTGTAAAATAATAAAAATACCCACCCTGTACATTTGTTATGAAATTTTCTATTGTAGGGGAGAAACAAACTTTCCCCTACCCTAGCCAAATGTGATGCATCCATATGTATGGAAACTCTGCATACATAAAAGAGTCAGACCTGTGTGCAGGACGGGTTCAGAGACAGAAAGGCAACAAGGGTAGAGAAGACACCCTGAGCCAGACATGAGGTAAGGTGCCTTGGGGGCTTCGGAGGGTCCTCGCACGATGACAAGAAGAGCAGACATTTAGTAAATAAATGTTCGCCCTGCCATATAGGTGGGCCCAAAAGGTTATCACTGATAGTCTCTTATGAGCAAGGCCTGTAAATCGAGTCCTTCTAAGTATTAAAGGAAGGAGCAGAAATTTCTCTTGAGCCTACAACTAAAATTGCCTTTATCTCAAAGCAATCCATATACCACAAAAGCACATCTTGGGGTGGCTTATTCTGAGCCCCCATATCATGCAGAACACTTAAGTCAGTATCTGACACAAAGTGATTATTGAATGTTATCCCCTAAAAAGATCTTGAACTCAATTACAGTGGGGTGGAAGAGGGTTTTCCACACTAACGACAATTCTCCAGGCACTAGCTGGTTGTCATACTGTTCAACTTAGTGCTGACACTATGTACAGGATGACAGAAACAGATTCCATAGGTAAAGGACTCGGTGCCACAAGACCACCCTCCACTTAAGATGCCAGTTGCAAGGTCAGGTTATTAACCTTTGCTTCTGATGACCAATCACAAATTGGAGGTTCCCATGACCCCCCCACAACTGAAGATGCCAATCGTAAGTTCAGGTTGTTACCTACACTTCTGACTGACTGCCTGTAAATCACAGGTTCCCACAACTCTCTTCTTGAGTTCAGTTAATTTGCTACAGCAGCTCACATAACTCAGGAAATCTGTTTACTCATTAGATTACTGGTTTCTTTTATAATATATATAAATATATAATATGTATCTATAATATGTAATATATTATACATCATATTATATATTATAATACAAATGATATATATTCTTAATTATATAGATATTACATATAAATATGTAAGACATTATATTAATACAAATACAATTAATGTAATATACAATACATATGTATTATATACTACATACTATATGATAAGTATATAATATGATATGTAAATATAATAAATATATTTACCATATTATTTATAATATAAATTATAACATATACGTATATGTACTTATATATATATGGAGCAGCCAGATGAAGGAGCTGCTGCCTAGGAACAGACACGGGAAGCGGGGAGGAGAGTCCATGCCCTCTCCGAGGCTGCCACTCTGCCTGCATCCCCATGTGTTCACAAAGCCTGAGGCACTTCAAACCCTGTCCTTTTGGGATATTATTATAAAGGCTTCAAAACACAGGAATGACTGATAAAATCATTAACCATTGGTATTTGATTCAACCTCCAGCTTCTGCTTCCAAGTGGTCAAAACTGAAAGTTCCAATCCCCAAGCATGGTTTGTCCTCCTGGCAAGGAACCCCATCCTTGGGTGAAGTCCAGTAGTTATTCATTAACATAACAAAAGATACCTTTATAACTCTCATCACAGGAAACTCAAGGGTTTAGGATCTCTGTGCCAGAAATGGGGACAGAGGCCAAATGTGGTTTTCTTAACGTAAGTTGCAATAATAGCACAGACTTTATTATTAATATAACAGTATTCCTGTGCTCAAAGAGTTTACAGAGTACTGAAGAGTTTGGGGAATAAGTGCACTAGTAACTACAATGCAAAATGAAACAACAACAACAAAAAAAAAAACCCCCAATGCTGCAGTGGGAGTTCAACATAAAGGTAGCTCCTGCCCCAGAAATTGGCAAATGGTACAGGCTGTGGGCTGTTTTTACATTATAAAGTGGTTGACAGAATATCAAGAGTAATGATATTTTGTGATAACTTTAAAATAATGTGACATTCAAATTTAGTGTCCCTAAATAAAGTTCTATGGAACACAGCCATGCCCATTCATTTATGCAGCATCTTTCATACATGTGACAGAGTTGTCACAAGGCAGACCGTAGACAGGGGTAGGCAAAACTAGGTTTACAGTTGTGAGTACATGAAGCACACACACAGTTTAGTCTTCTATTATTATTTATTTATAAATTATTATATTTATTATTGTTACTATTAATCTACTTTTGCCCACCCTGTATATGGCTCAGAAAACCAAAATATTTACTATCTGGCCCTTTGCAGAAAAAGTTTGCTGACCCCTGGTCTGTCCATTTAGGATGACATAAGAAAACTCTCCACCCAGGGAGGTGAGACTTGGGATGAGCCGTGAAGGGTAGGAAGGAGCAGTGTTTGAGGGGCCCAGAATACTCAGGACTGAGGAGCACATTCACTGAGCAGCATGTGTATTTACTTGGCTAAAGTAAACAGTGCGTTCACAAGAGAAGTGGGAAGGGCAGACTGGGTCCATTCCATGATTTTCTCAGATGCTAAAATAACACATGCCTTCTTATCTTGATAAGCAGTGGGGGTAGTTAAAGGTTTCTGGGGGAAGCTCGGCTGGGGTGTTTGGGAGTAAGCATGTTATAACCATAATTCTATTTCAGCTCAATCTGATAAAATGTGTAGCATAGAGTGGAAGAACGACCAATTAAGAGAGCATTTACAGTGTGAGCCTTCAGTGTGCTTTAAACCTTAAAATAAGGGAATAATGCTGCAAGGTGGAATTTGAGACTTTTGGTAAAAGAAAATTGTTTGTCTAGGAGTTCCTTGCACACCTCCTACCACCACTGCCAACCATCCCCATTTACCTTGATGCTCCACAGTGATTGAAACCTTCTGTGCTATGGTTCTGGGAGCTTCTGTGCCATGGCACAGTGGGACTGGGGTGTAACCACCAAGGCCGTACAGCTACCAGGCAGTTTTATTTTGTTAAGCTTACTGAGCTTTGACGTGACTTAAAACTAAGGAGTTATTCTAGCGTGGAGCTGTTGAGGTGCCTCATCCACAAGGAAAAATGGCTGTTGGATTGCCCTGGGGATCTTTTATTCCCAGTCTTGGGTCCAGTCCTGAGCTGACGCAGGGATATGGGAAATCATTGCCTTCTGGTGAGTAAATCAGCATTGTGGGAAGAGTGGTTGAATCATCCTCCCTTCCTGGAACACTTGTACTCAGGGCTCTATGTTATGACACACCTGTAAGGATGCCCACTGTATGCAGTGTCACAGTGCCAGGCACAGACTTGGTGCTCTGTGTCTCCTTGGGTCATGCAACACCGCTTACGAGAGGGTGGTGGCCCGTCTCATTGCTGTCTGTGCAGCAAGAAGAAAGTAATTTTCATTGAGCTCAGGACCTCAGAATCAGACTTGATTTTTTTTTAATTTCTACTCAGTTTTGCTGAATTATTCTGGCTCCAAGATCAGGTTATAATAAATCACTGAATGGCAGGTTTCTATGGACTAATTCAGAAATTGTAGAATTTGCCTGCCTAGGTTTAAAAACAGATTAAAGGTGACTCCCTGTCTTTGAGGGCTGCAGAGGGTACAGTGTTTCTCCCCTTAGAACGACAGAGTGGGGGCGTGCTGGGTCTCTGTGCCAGGATGGACCCTGTCACTGAATTCCTCCAGGGAGCTATGTGGCCACCAGAGCAAGAAGTGTGACGTCCATGGAATAGTTCTAGATGGATTTCTCTATCTGCCTCACTACAATTGTGAGAAAAATATCAGGAATAGTTGGTTCGAACTAAAACATTGGTTCAATGTTTAGTTTAGGAACTCTGGCTGGATTTAAATTTTGAGACTTGGGAACAAATCACAGAACTTGCTGTTTACCACCTGCCCCATTCCTTCCTTCTGATAAGAATGTACACGAGTGAGTCTAGTTTATTTGTCTGCTTTTCTCATTAAATTAAATAGCCGTAATTCCTGACCTGTTCCTCCCTCTTCCCCCTGGTATTGTTTCTCTGCCTACTCTCTAATCTTTTCTCTCTTCTACTTTCAGAATTGATACGAAACCTGGTCTCTAGACTATTCTCAACATCTCACGTGTGCCTCATCCCTGTCAAAATCTTAAGAAGGAAAATGAGTGATGACATCATTTGGGTGATGAGGTCATGACACCGCAGGCCTTGCTTTGAAATTTTATTGTGCTTTTCTGTTGTGAAGATATTTTGAAGGGAGAAGCAGAAATTGCAGTCCCAGGTCTGAAACCTGGTTCTTTAGACACTCAGACTAGCTCGGCACTGGCCGTGATGAAGTCTGGCTCTGGATTCTCCCGCCCTCCACGGTGCTCTTCACCTTGTCTGGGTAACTTGGGAGATAACCTGCAGAGCGTAGATCAGCCCTGTCTTCCTAAAGTGATTCTACCTCACATGCAACTTGTACAAGTATTTTGAGTTCAAATCTGGCTCTGCCACTAAATAGCTGTGTGATTTTTGAGCAAATTACTTAATGTCCCTGTGCCTCAATCCCTTCATCTGTAAAATAATAGTGCCCATTCCACAGTCTTGTTAGAACTACATTAGTTAATATATGTACTATATTTAATATATATTATTTGCATGTATGTATAAAACATAGTAATGTGCTTAGAAAAGTGCTTGCACTTGGGCTATATAATAGTAATTTTTAAATTTGCTATTAGTATTATTTTTCTCCAAGGATCTGAATGTATTTTATATTCTTTACCTTTAAAGGATTTTTTATTTGGAGGGGAGCATTTATTATTTTTATGAAGTATGTATAGCCCTGAAACAAAATTACTCCATGAGCTATCAAAGAGAGAAAAATCATAAAATATTTAGTAAATAATGTACCTAACCTCTAGCCTCCAGAAAGTAGCAATTTTTACTTTGTTTATATTGTCTTCTTTCAAGCAATTATTTATTGAGTTCTTACCTATGAAGCACTTTACCAATGCTATTTTTCATCATCAAGAGAATTCTGCACTGCCCTGGCTGGTGTAGCTCAGTGGATTGAGTGTGGGTTTACAAACCAGAGGATTGCGGTTCGATTCCCCATCAGGGCACATGCCTGGGTTGCAGGCCAGTTCCCAGCGGGGGATGTATGAGAGGCAACCATACATTGATATTTCTCTCCCTCTCTTCTTCCCTTCCCCTCTAAAGATAAATAAATAAAATCTTAAAAAAAAGAAAGAAAATTCTGCACAGTAGATATTAGTATCCCCATGTGAAGGATGAAGAAATTGAAGTCTAAAGAAATTAAAATTTACCCCAGGTCATACAGTTAAGCAGTAACTGAGCCAGGATTTGAACTCAAATTATTTGACCCCAAAGCCAGGCCAGGGAACATGTAATTGTGTCAGTGTCAGTGAATGATGACCAAGAGGAAACTGGATACCAAAAACAAAGGGAGAGGCAAGAAAGGCAGAATGACAAGAACAATAACATCATGAGCAAATGTAGACTCAGTTAAGATTTACAGAGTTTTCTGGTGTCTTGTGTATTTGCCTTTAAAGTGTCTAGCAGGTCTGGGATAAGAACTCATTTAAAATGGAAGCCTATTTGTCCTCAAACTGTATACAGTTACCCAGCACCCTTCCTCCCGCCAAACCAAAAAATTCAATTTATTTCCCCACATGTAGAAGAATACAATATGTCTTCGAGAATCAGGGAGACAATATACTTGCGGTTTTTCTCTCTCTCAAGTACTGTTGTAAAAGGGCAGTCACCTGGTGATTGATATAGGACATTAAGGCATGTGTAAATTTATGCTGATAGATAGCAGTGTCCTTGCAAATCACCCCACCAGCTACCTTATACAAATGAGCACACTGCAGAAAGCAGTATGTTTGCTGTGCAAGTGCAGCTTCAAGAAAAATCACCTAGCACCCCCCGCCAAACACGTTCCTGCCCCTTGTCCCTCCTACATAGAGAGTCTGGAGCAGCCTCTGTCATAAGATTGGAAATGTAGACCAATTCTGTTCATTAAAAAGTACTTCAACTCTGGCCAGGTGGATCAGTTTATTGGAGCGTCATACTGTACACTGAAAAATTGCGGGTTCAATTCCAATTAGGGCACATACCTAGGCTGTGGGTCCGATCCCTGGTCAAGACACATGCGGGAAGCAACAGATCAATGTTTCTCTCTCACACTGATGTTTCTCTCTCTCCCTCTCCCCGCTTTTCTCTCTAAAATCAATAAAAACATATCCTTGGGTGAGGATTAATTTTTTAAAGTACCTAAAATAGTCTCAGGGCTGATATTAGGATTGTTACTTATTCAATGACACCTTCTGAGTGATACGTGTTGAATTCTTTGATTGAATTTTCTGTTTGGTTTCTTAAAATGTAGAGGATTGGAGGCCTAGGTTAAAGACACATCCTACCACTCGAGGGGCTTTCCACCAATCTGGTTTTTTAAAATTTTATAATGAGGACAGCACATTTGCTTAGCCTATTTCATTGTAATTCCTGGAGGAACCATCTATAAAGTTGAAATTACTTTATAATCAGTGATATAAAAACTCAAGCTACTGTCTTTTTTTTGCAAGCGGAGTTCTTTTCTACTCAATTGGGCTTTATAATAACATGCACTCTGATGACACATATTACGTACCCTCACTAGATACCAGGTACAATGACATTCAGAGAAGCTTTACAGACTCTCCAATGGGCTATGATCGGATAGAGCTGGAAATCCCAAACCAAGATGCTCCTCTCTCCTTAGAAACCGATGCTGCTCAGCTAATGCCCCTCCAGATGGCTGGCAGCTGCATCCACAGCTCTTTCTGGACACGAGTAAATAGATTGCAGAACTTGAGCAGGTAATTGTTTTACTGGATGTATAGGGGACACAGCTAGGTCACTGGGATAGATATATGAAATAGTGGGAAAATTAGATTTTTCTCTTCTTTTTTAAAGTATATTTAATTGATTATGACATCACAGTTGTCCCATATTTTTCTCCCCTTTATCTTCCTCTGCCCTGTACCCTCTCCTCCCTCCAGTAATCCCCCCATTAGTTCATGTCCATGGGTCATACATGTAAGTTCTTTGGCTTCTCCATTTCCAATACTATTTTAATCTCCCCCTGTCTATTTTATACCTACCAGTAAATGAGATTTTCTCATCAGTAAATGAAGTGGGAGCTGTCAAGTGAAGAATATATATTTTAAGAATGAAAAGACTTCTAGTTTAAAGTGGATTTCCATCAACAAGACGCTGGACCATATAGTGGTTTAGGGATGGATAAAAGAATTAGTGTGCCTTATGTGGTAGAGAAGTAGGATTGTGATTTATCATGAAAGTGTAAACAGATCCACCCCCTTCCCGAGGATAAGAAAGAACTGAATTGAGTGTTGTGGCACACTTTGGACTGTCTTTTGCTTATTTCTTTGAGGACAGATGGCTCATAGTACTGTAGAGTTAAGAAACTGGACTTTATTTTGCCTGGAGGGGAAAACCAGCCGTCAAGGAGATGAATACAGTCTCATGACCAAACCTCCTTTGGTGTTTATATTATCAACATATCTTGACTTAATCTAATGATAATGTGGACATTTTTCTGAAAAGATAACGATGATGGCCATGATTATGATGAGAAAAATAGTGGTAGTTACTCCTTTTTTCAGCACATATTGTACAATATGTCAGAATTGTGCTAAAAACTTTATATACATTAACTCATTTAACCCTTACAGCACCCCAGCGAGATAGCCCCAATATTTTGCCATGTTACCCTTAGAAAACTAACTGACATGCCCAAGGTCAAGAGCTGATAATTAAGTGGCAGAGCCAAGATTCAAACCTATATACCTTTAACTCTACAGCTCATGCTTTTATACCCTAGGGAATATTGGCTTCCCACATTCTTTTTTGTTTGTTTTCTGTATTTTACTTTTTTTAGTGATTTTTTCTATTACCGTTTAGTCCCCTTATACCTGCCTACCCCCACTGCAATCAAAACACTATTGTCCATGTCATTGGATCATTTTTCCGTTTTGATCAATCCTTCCACCCTTTAGCTATCATCCTGCTCTCTATTTATGAGTCTGTTGCTGTTTTGTTCGTTAGTTCAGTTTGTTCATTAGGTTCCACACATGAGTGAAATCATGGTCTTTGTCTTTCTCTGACTGGCTTATTTCACTTAGCATAATGCTCTCCAGGTCCATCCATACTGTCACAAAGGGTAAAATTTTCTTCTTTTTTATGGCTAAGTAGTATTCCATTGTGTAAATGTCCCATAGTTGTTGAGCCCACTCATCTACTGATGGACACTTGGGCTGCCTCCATATCTTGGCTATTCTAAATAATGCTGCAGTAAACATAGATGTTTAGGGGTTTTCTCCACATCTTCTCCAGCACTTGTTGTTTGTTGATTTATTGATGATAGCTATTCTGACAGGTGTGAGGTGGTATCTCATTGTGGTTTTAATTTGCATTTGTCTGATGATTAGTGGACCTTGAGCATCTTTTTATATGTCTGTTGGTCATCTGTATGTCCTCTTTGGAGAAGTATCCATTTAGGTCCTTTGCCCAGTTTTTAATTAGGTTGTTTGGTTTTTTGGTGCTGAATTTTATAAGTTCTTTATAAATTTTGGATATTAACCCCTTATCAAATGTACTGGTGAATATGTTTTGCCAATCTGTGGGTTTTCTTTTTATTTTGTTAATGTTTTAAGCACTGGATAAGGAGCAGGATTGAGTGTAGGCTCTGTCACTTAGAAACTGGATAAAATGGACCCCTTTATATTTTCTCCATGTCTAAGTTGGGTTGTGTTCCTCACACAGTCTTGTGAGGATTGAATTAACATACTAACTGTATATGTTGTACACTCATAAATGTAGAGGATAGAAGAATGTGACTGCTGAACAGTGGCTTGGTGAAGACTTCAGTCATTACTTGCCAAAACAAGCAAAATAAGGACATGCAGCAAGTTATCTGGGTGCTGTCCATTTACATGCTCTCCGATCACTAACATAATGTGACACAGTCACTTAACTACAAAGAAACATTTTTTAGAGCATCAGCCAGGTACCAACACTACTTCAGCTACCAAGACTTTGAGCACTGTACAAAACTGAAGGTCCTGCTCTCAGAAAATTTATAGTGCAAGGGAAGATTCAGTTAATAATGAAATAAAAATAGATGCCAGGTGATTCTAAGCATGAAGAATGAAAAGCAAGGTAAGTAGACCAAGAGTGACAATATTTGGGGAAGGGTGCATATTAGAGGGGATAAGGCAGGTCTTTCTCATTCATTTGTTCACTGAACGAACTTATCAAATACTACTGACTTAGAATGTAATTTATGAAAGAGATTTAATTTAAAAAATAAATTGACAATCATTATTTAGTATAGTAGGAAGAATATAGTAAGTTTTATTTTTTTAATTTTTTAAAAGATTTTATTTATTTATTTTTTTAGAGAGAGGAGAAGGGAAGGAGAAAGGGAGAGAAACATCAATGTGTGGTTGCCCCTCCCACACCCCCAGTTGGGGACCTGGCCCACAACCCAGGCATGTGCTCTGACTGGGAATCAAACCGGAGACTCTTCGGTTTGCAGGCCGGTGCTCAATCCACTGAGCTACACCAGCCAGGGGAATATAGTAATTTTTAAATAAATGCTTATCATGTCCTGTATTCCTAAGTGTCCAACATTAGTCATTTCACATATCTTACCTGGAAGGAAGACACTTTCCTGCCAGGTTCCCCGGGCTCGGGCTTCTCTTTCTGCTGGTTGGCTCTGAACGCTTTCTGCAGCAGCTCAGACTGTGGTTTGCTCTTGGGGACTCTCAACTGACAGGAATTAACTGTGATAGTGATACAAGGTGCTGTCTGTTGGTAGGCTGCTCTTCTATCTTTTCTCAGATGTGTTGGCTGCCTGCTGCTCTCCCTTTCTCTACATTTGTTAGCAGAAGAAGTCTCACAGTCCCTCTCATGTCCTGGTGAATGATTTCAGCCTTTTAAGCAGCTTGATGTGGAATCCCTCCTTTTTTTTTTCCTAGCTCAGTGGTGACTATAAGCATAGAGACCTCTCCAAGAGCAGGGTTTGGTGTCTCCCTTACTTTGCTTGCCTTTCCCTTCTTTGAGCATGACATTTGTAGTGGTAGTGAACACTTGTAGAAGTAGTGAACGTTTGTAGAGGTAGTGAATAGCTGTAAAGATAATGAACATGTATAGAGGTGGTGAACAGTGGTAGAGAAGTAGTGAACACTTGTAGAAGTAATGTACATTTGCAGAGGTAGTGAATACTTGTAGAGGTAATGAATACTTGTAGTGAACAGCGGTAGAAAGGTAGTGGACACTGGTAGAGGTAACAAGCACTTGCAGAGGTAGTGGACAGGCAATGTTTATCAGGATCTGCTCCTGCTCATCAAGAGTGGAGCCCCTTCCTCCCAGAGCTGACTCTCAGCAGTTATTTGCCTGGGCATCAGTGACTTTGATCTTCATTCAGTCAGGTGACTTATACTTCTGTCTTACATACCCAAAAGTTTTCTGGAAAAGTTTGGTCACATTATTCTGCCCAGCATGTGCCCTGATAGATTGACCAGCATAAGTATATGCTTCGTTTCAAACCTGGGCTCCTTCCAGCCCCAGTGTAAGAAGGGAACTTCGTTCCTTGAATGACTAAGGAAGTAGTTATCCTACCATACGACTTTAGGCCCTGGGGCTCATTATACAGAAAAATATAAATAGAGGAAAGGGGAGAGTTTCCAATAATCCCCCATGAATATTTTCACTGTTTTACTAATGGAGAAGCAGCAACATATTTAAAAATAATTTTATTGGTATGACTATAATGACTATAACCAATCCATACATAAGATGAATATGAGTTTGTTGTTTTTATCTTAGGTTTATTGACATTTCTGGGAGCTTTTTTAAATTACTATTATCATAATGTAATTTCTATAGTTTTGTGACTTCTCTCTTTGTCTGATCCCTGCTCATTTATTTTCATAATTGGTTTTTGTGTTCAATCTCACCACATGAAGTCAGATAATCAGTTAGGTACTGGGGAAACATACTTGATTTAGTCAGATGCTTTTGAAGTCCATCACTGAAAAATAAAGGATTTTAACAAAAATTGACAAAATAGAATCCAAGACTTTGCCTATCATCATCTTTCTGAAATGGCAATAATTGAGATGTTTAAATTTGGATTTATTCAATAAATGTTAATGAGCATCTACTCTGTATCAGATGCCATTCTAGAAACTGGAGATTCAGCTTTGAACAAAATAGAAAAAGCATTACACTGCTGACCCTTGTCTGTCAGAAGGCATCAGTTATAATATTCCCTTTGCCTCTTCTCTATATCTGTCTTTGTGGGACAAATAGAATTACAAATTTACAAAATAAAAATAACTCTTTTGAATGAGCACTGAATTCTCCAGTATTACTTTATACTGTGTTGAACCTTCTACCTCATATTCTTTTGGAATCACCTGAGCTGTGCATGTTAAATAAATAATATATGAAATAGGACTAAAGACCTATATCTTGATTACCTAGCTATTGTTTGAAAAGCTAACATTACCATTCCAATGTCCAATATGGGATATTTGGTTTTCTTATATAGTATGTCAATCAGTGAGCATTTATTGACAACTTATTATAAAATTTTGAGCTGTAGCAGTATGTTACACCCTTCAATTGAAAAGGAAAACCAAGCTCCCTTACTACCATTCTGCCAGGATTGGCAAGATGACTCTTGATGTCTCACATTATCCTGTAGAATTGCTTAGTTATCATATATTTGTGCCCTTACCTACCCAGGAACTAAAAAAGGATTTTGCACTGGACTGAAAACCAAAGTTTTAAAAAAGTGATGACATATATTGGCAAAACCACAACAGTTTCATTGCTTCTACCTGCATCCTGCTCCCTACCCACTCATATCATACTTAGATCTTTAAACTGGATTGAGTGTTGAGGGGACCCTGGGTATCCCAGCAGAGTGTATTCATCTTTTAAATAACACCTTCTTCCCTACAACTGCTCAGAAACATGAAGGTAATTCATCTACCAAACTGGAAAACAGTAGCCTCTTCTCCTTTTTCTTCTCCATAAGGGGCATTTCACTGGATTTCTGATCTTTGACTAGATTCAAAGAAAGCACAGAAGCTTCACTATGAACTCCTTTAATACTTAGACATTTTCTCTACAGTACATGCTATCAACTATGCTTAAAATCAACTAAGCTTAAACATAGAGTAAAATTTTCTTATGCAAATTTCACCTCAATAAATTATTGATTAAAAAATAGAATGAGTCATAAGTAGATATCTGCCAGATTTTATATATATCCATCAACACTTTAATCTGTTTTCCTTTTGGGCTGCATAAAACTCTGATAGGCATGGAAACTATAATGTGTTAAAGAAAACTTTGCTTAGAATATTTCCAGCCCTTAAATTTTCCTTCCCCAAAACATCTTTTGTTCAATTAAATTGAAAATATTTGGTTTACTAAAAATATTCTTAGAAGAATTGGTATACATCAAAAATGTTTAAAAAACATTTACTATTTAATACTTCTTAAGAGAACATTGAGGTATTATAATAGGAGTATTTATAGCTGGCAGAAGTAGATACAGGGCCAAGTTTTTCAGTCCTCTGAAGGTTGAGGCATTCCTATGATAATTGGAAAATGTTAAATGAATTGAGGTGTCCCAGTTGAATGCATGATGTTATTTTAGTTCTAAAAGTTAGGCATTCATGGATTTCTGCCTAACATTCTTTGGTAACATAAAGAATAAAAACCTTTGGACATCTTTGAATGAATCTTAAATTGTCTACTTCTCCTTCCCCCAACCAGAGTAACTATGTTGGGTATTAAATAACTACTACTTATTTTTGGCTTTCTTATCTGTGATTCTTAAATATTAATGAAAATCATTGCCTTTTCATCTAATAAATTTAGAAATTTGACTAGGTTCCAACAACTTAGTGTAATGGTACCCTTCATCTTCTTCAGACCAATATTCATCCAAGATTCTAGCCTTGGTTGAAAAGTAAAGATTTCAGAAGAAGAAAGGAGTTTGGCCAAGATGGAGATACAGGTAGATGATATACTGTGCCTCCTCTCATAACCAAAGGAAAGAAAACAACAACTTTAAAAACAAAAAACAACCACGACCGACAGAAAAAGTGAACTGTATAGAAGTCTGGCAACCAAGGAGTTAAAGAAGAAACATTTCTCCAGACTGATAGGTAGGGTGGAGATGGGCAGCCGGGGTAGAGAGGACTCATGACAAGGTGGACTGTGCAGTCCCACATACATGTGTGGATAAACCAGGAAGAACAACTGGGGAGCGAGATAGACCATGCAACCCAGGGTTCCAGTGTGGGGAAATAAAGCCTCAAAAACTCTGACTGAAAAAAAAAACTATGGGGGTTGCAGCAGCAGTAGAAACTCTCAGCCTCACACGGTCCTAGAACATATACAAAACCACTCACACAGGAATGAGCACCAGAAGGGCCCAATTTGCTTGTGGGTAGTGGGGGAAGTTACTGAAAGCTGGCCAAGAGCCAAGCAAGAGGCATTGTTCCCTCTTGGACCCCTCCCCCACATACAGAGCCACAATACAGTAACAGCAGTTGCCCTGCCCTGGCGAATACCTAAGGCTCCGCCCCTTACTACGTAATAGGTGAACCAAGACAAAAAAAATGACCTAAATGAGAAACAGATCAAAGCTCCAGAAAAAATAGAACTAAGTGATCAAGAGAGAGCCAACCTATCAGATGCACAATTCAAAACACTGGTAATCAGCATGCTCACAGAAGTGGTTGAGTGTGCTCACAAAATAGAGAGAAAAGTTAAGGCTATGAAAAGTGAAATAA
>PVKM010020567.1:0-23258 GCA_004027735.1 Carollia perspicillata
TGGAGGACTGGTGGGGTGCCTGGTGGTCAGGGCCGGGGGAGGGGTTCTCCCCCCAACAGAGGTGAGGAAACCTCCTTATGCCCTCACTCACCCTTGCCCCCCAAATAAAACAATCTTACAACGCGTTCTCCAAGACTGTCAGGCCTTCCTGGATAGAAGTGACAAAAGACTCCAGAAGGAAGGAGCAACAAACGTTCAAAAACAGCTGAGTGGCAGTAAAACGCTGCTGGGTTTCTGGTATGTGAATTATTTCTAGAATTACATGAATGCTTGAAACTCTATTGCTTAAGTCCCAGTCCAAATAGCGTGATGGCTCTTTAAAGAAGTTTTTCAAACTGCAGGTTGCAATATGGTGTTTTGTGGACTCAGTTTACCCAGTAGTGTGACCAGCATTAAACGCATACACAATAAGGACAAAATAGAATAGAATGCGGGGAGAGGAAAGACAATAAAAATACAGATAGTAAGGGTAAGTGTTGTTTTGTGACTGTTTTGCAGGTAGATCATGTGATCGGTGTCATTCCTTTTAGACCATGAATCGCAACCTCTATAATCCATTCTCTACCTTACCATGCCCTTGAAAATGTACTTTACCCATGGAATTCCTTTCCTAACCTCAACAAATATTTGTGTGGTCTTATGTTTTTGAGAGAAGTTACCTAAGTAACTTCTTTAACTGTTCTTATTATTTACATTTTGTTTGCTTTGAAATTTTCTCCTGGTGTCTATGAGCAAGGCCCTCAGCTATGCCACCTACTTCAGTTACACTTCATCTGCTGGTTATTTGTGAGACGTTTTTAATAAGTATGTACGGCTTAAAAACGTTTTTATTTATTTTTGGGGAGAGGGGAAGAAAGGGAGAAAGAGAGGGAGAGAAACTTCGATGGGAGAAACATTGATAGGTTGCCTCTTGTTTGCTCCTTAACTGGGGACTGAACCCAAAACCCAGGCATGTGCCCTAACCACGAGTCAAACCAGTTACCTTTTGCTTTGCAGAATGATGCCCAACCGAGTCACACAGGTCGGCTAAATATGTAGGTTTCTGGACCAGCATCTAAGAATAGTGTGTTTAATTGATAGTACATTGGGAGCTGCTATAACTAAAATTTTCAGTGACTTGACACAGAGAAATGGCTTTTGTTCTCACATAACAGTTTAGTAATGTACGTGTCATTAGTCAGAGGGCAGCTTTCCTCCGTTTAATTATTCAGGGATCCAGGCTCCTTCCACCCCGTAGAATAGAGGTCAACAAATATTTTTCTGTAAAGGTCAAATAGTAAGGTTTTGTGGCTATAGGGTCTCTGTTTCAACTATTTAACTTTGTCTCTGCAGTTGTAGTTCCATAGACAACATTTTAAAATGTATGCACTTAGCTGTGTTCCAATGAAACTATTTAGAAAAACAGGTAGCCTGCTAGATTTGACCTGTAATTTGCTAAGTTCTGCCATAGATTTATAGTGACTTCTGTACTAGTTAACAGTTGGGCAAAAAGAAGGCCTACCTGCTTAACTATGTGGGCCTATAAATGACATATTGGATTTTCTCTAGCATGTTGTTGGCAAAAGTGAAACCCCATCTAGCTAAAGGAGAGCAGGCTGGGAAATGTAGTCCCTCCCTGGCTGGACAGGTACCACCCACCACTCTATAGAAAGATGAAAGGCTGGGGTCTGGGGTTAAAAACAGCTGTTTCTGCCAAAATTATATTCCTCTTAATTGTTCTTTTTTTCCATTAACACATTATTCCCATTATTCTTATAATGTGCACATTTTAAAATACTTTATAGTTTTTATAATTTTTTAAAAAACACAACACTTCAAAAAAATAAAATCATTGGAGGAAAGCCAATGTACTCGTATACAAAACACGAAAGTGGCAGTGCTTTTGAATTGAAGCAGGAGTGTGTGTGTGTGTGTGTGTGTGTGTGTGTGTGTGTGAGGGGCAGAATGCCATTCCCTTCACCATCCCTTTGACAGAGATAACGGCCTTATGGTACTTTTGTGGGGAACATGCAACTACAGTGTGAAAACCAGTGTCATAGACTTAATACCGTAATAAAAACATACAGTTTGTAAAATCACAGAAATCATTACTTCAAGGGTGGTTCAGAACTTTATTGTTTATTTTAAATCACCTGAAATTTAAATTCATCCAAATTACTCTTTACCAATACTTTGTTAAAGTTCTTGAGTAATTACAGTCTCTCTTGGACACCACCATTTAGGAAGCTTTTAAGGTAATTTATTATAAGGAACTTTGACTCATTCTTTCCCTCATCTGCTTCTTCCACTTAAGTCAGGGTGAAAATATTTTGATTTTTCAGTTTCTTTTAGAACAAAAATTGAAAATATTAAGCTACCCTTAATCTCTTTATACCCACCATTGTTCAAACAACTGAAGGATGTTCTATAGTAAATCAACTTTGATTCTATTCCATTCTTTTACTTGGATTTTTTTTTTTGCTCCAAAATAATGTTGTTGTCTTTTTTTCGGGATTCTAGCTTTATAACATACCATGTTTAGAATGGAATAGAACGAAGAAACTATTACATTTTCCCCACGTTTGGTTTTGTCAAAAAGAAGAAAATACTGAACTCAATAAAGATCAGCAGCAAGAGATGGGTTGAAGCCTTACAGGAATTGTAATGGTGATTCACCTTTGTGTGATTGTATTAAGTGATTCACCGACAATTGTTTGTTGAGCACCTGTTTTGTGCAAAGTAGTCAGAGACAGATGACAAAAGAGACTTTTTAATCTAGTAGGAAAGACAAAAATAATGATAATACCTTACATACTAAAGGGCTATCTGATGATAGCCCTTTAGTTGATGAAACAAAAAAGTTACTTTGAAAAGTAAAACAAAGTTATTTAGTAGGAAATGCACAAAGCAGTGTCTGTATACAAGCCAATATAAGGGCGTGTGTTCATTCATTCATTCACCAAATTTTTATATAGTGGCTACTAAATGCCAAGCACTGTGGTAGGCAATGAGGCAGTGAAGGAGATAAGCCAGGCCCTGCTTCATGGAAGTTGTAAGTTTACAGCAGTTTTTAGACCAGCAGCACCAGCAACACAAGGGAACTTGTCAGAAAGATTCTCAAGATTTCTTGTCAGAAAGATTTAAAGATGGGATTCTCACCATCTTTAAAGGTGAGGCCCGGCAATCTGTGTAGCAACAAGCCTTTACAGTGATTTTGATGCACAATAAAGTTGGAGAACTAGCTGAAAGGAAGGGTAATTTCATTGACCACAGTTTCATGGAAGGGGAAGAATTTGAATAGTATCCCTTACATTTGGAGGTTGAGATGAAGGAGAGGATTTCCTAGCTGTGGGAGAATGTCCAACACTTACATCGGGACAGCACCTTAGCAGTGTTTTCAAAATCTAGATCTCTCTTCTGTGCCATTTCCTTCAAGTTCTCATCACCTGTTGTTCAGTCTTAAGTCGATTCCCATGTGCATCTCCACATCCCTCAGATCTACCTTGCACACTGCTGTGACAGTGATCTTTCTCACGCACACATTTGGTCATGTTATCCTGTTAAAATGTTACCTGTGGCACTCTAAGGTCAAATGGTGTCAGGAACCAGGCAAGTAACTTCAATGTACAAAGTGACTTTGTTCAAGACAAAAAGGAGTAGAAGGGACCCTGGTGAATGAAATAGTTTACTATATCTTTCCTAGAGGAATTTAGATTCAATAAAAGATTGCAGTCCAAATTAGACCAGGACTGCCGGTCTGTCATTTGTGACCTACAGGCTGTAATCCAAAATCTTCAACATGACACCCCAAATTTTTTGTGATTGTCCCTGCTTTACTCTCATACTTTTACTGTTGCTTTGTCCCATAACTCAAATCTAACATGGGCCATATTGAACTACTAGTAGTTTGTGGCAGATAACCATGTCTCCAGGCCTTCGTTCTACTCCACCTGTCAGAATGCTCTTTCCCACCCCATTTACTAGGCATACATTTACTCATTTTCAAGATGCAGCTCAAGGATCACTTTTTTTAAAGCTATTCTGAATTTGAAAGGTAGCATTGATCTACTCATCCTCTGTTATTATATTTCTATTATATTCTTCCATGATAGCACCTATTTTAGTAGTTTGCACACATGCTTCCATGGCTGTCTCCCTCTATTAGACTAAACTTCTCGAAAGCAATAACATGTCCTACTCATTTTTGTATGCCAGCTTCTAGCATAAGGTGGGAGGAAAATGAATGTTGAAGAAAAGAAGGTACAATCAAAGATGCAAAGATGGAAACAGAAAAAGCTAAAGTCAACCCAAAGATAGTAAGATCAGTTTTGCTGGGCAGAATTCCATTTAATAGAGAATGGGAGCTATGGCTAAAAAGATAGTTTGGAATAAGATTACAAATAGCCTGAGTAGGAGGCTATGGTCAGTGTAGCACTTTTGAAGATTTTGATGGGGGAAAACATGGTGTTATATAGCAAGGAGTATGGTACTAAATCACATACAGCCAATAAAATATAAAATTTTCCACCCCTTTTCAAATGAAAGGAAAAATCAGAGGTAAAATTAAAGATGAAATGACTTTTTGTGGTTTGACTTTTTTTTTTTGGTGTGTGGTTTGAACTTTTGAGAAATTGTAATTGATTTTTTACTTATCCAAAATAATTTTGTAATACTAGAAAAGAAAAATAAAACACATTAAAACTGTACATTTCATATGACTTCATCTTTAAAGAAAATGTTGTAGGTCTTTTTCCATTATAATTTTAAAATATATTACAAGGAAAAGAGAACAAGTTTGGGCACTTATCATCAAGTTTTAAGTTATTTTATAACTACATGCATTTATCTTAAAGTAACTGTTGTCATTGAATGAAGGTCATGCTGAGAAGTGATTGAATGGGTCTTGGATTAAGAGTGACTTAAAGGTCATGCTGGGCTTCACTGAACTATTTTAGATAAACTGTATTATGAAACTCACTTAAATCCAGTGCTAACCAGGAAAAGCTAAACTTGACCCATATTCTTCTCTGGAGCTGGGAAAGAAGGCTGAGCACTCTAGTTGGAAGCAATCACTTCAAGAGACATTGCCCAGAAGAAAGCAAAATGGTTGGACATTCAGATGCAGATTTATATAATCAATCGTTTAAAGAACAACAGGATACAAAACTCACACCTGTGAGGGCAAGTGAGCAATCGAGATGGTTATCTAAATGCCACCTTGCTGATTCTTGCCTCTTAAAGTATTTTCATATTATGTTTCCCATTCACAGGTTCATAGCCAGCTCTGGGCAAAAAAAAAATACTACATTTTTCAGACCCTTAGAAATAAACTTCTCTATTCTTCTGTTGTCTCTATTTTTGTCAGACATTGGGTGTGGCATTTTGAGCACTGCTCCAGATCCAGCGACAATTTTTAAAAAGTAAAAATAACATTGCAAAAGCATTATTCATTGTAGAAAACATAGTGACTTGTGCTAAACCAAAAATAGACGATAATATCACGATCATTGTATATCCTTAAAGACCTTTAAAAAAAAACTGATTAGTACACACGTTTTTTGGGGTAACTTGTTTCTCCTAACATAGTTTCAACATCTTTGCACATTAGTATTCATTTACAAAATTATTTTAAACAGCTTCACAGCATTTAGATGTACCCACCGAATACACAACCATTTTCTTGGTGTTAGGCATTTTGGTTAATTCTCTTTCACTATAATAATTCTGGGAGGTACATTAATAACGTTAAGGCTTAAATTCCTCGGATTCCAGTAGAATATTATGGTGTTCCTTCTCCCACAACAAAGTGATGTGTAGGCATTATTATTTCACAAAACAAATTCCCCTTGTGATGCCACCTTATCCGTTAGGTGCGAGTTCTTGATTAATTCCGAATCCGTAAGGCTGCGCGTGAGGCGATTCCGCCAGCTCACCCGGACGCGGGCTCCTCCCACTGTCGGTCTCCGCCAAGGTCACCCGGGGCAAGGACAGGGGCCGAAGAAGTCTTGGTCGTAAGGCGCGCTTGTGCACGCGCACGTGAGGACGTGCGTGTGCGCTTGCGCACTCGAGGACGGCGGCTGCGGGAGTGGCCAGAGCGCTGGTGAAGGTATTTTGGCTGCTGGCTATTCTTATTCCTCCCTTCCACTGCCAAATCAGGTCGGGATTAGGTCGGGAGAGGGAAGTCTAATGATCTGGAGTTTGGCTGCTTTCTTCCGGTGTGATCGTGATCGTGCTTGAGAGGCGGTGCGAGGGTTTGGCCACACCCCTTTACTCCCGCCCACGGTCTTTGCGGTCAGGAAACTGGTTAGCTCCACGTTTTGAAGATCAAGGAAGTCTACTTACTCCCACCTCAAAGAATATGCCCTGAAGTATGTGTAGTGCCACTGACACTAGAAATGCCATTTAGAATAAGGCCTAGGTAAACCTGAAAAAGGATGCTTCCTGCAGTCCATATCAGGCTAATAGTGCTTTTATATTTTTCATGGTATGATTCCTCTTTGGTGAATTGATTGAATCCTCATTTCACCTCTGTCTTGGAATGTTTGAGGCTACTTACAGTCTAAAAAGAGCGCTAGGTGCAAACAGGTGGTCTGATGATGATACACATAAATTAAAATGATATAACAGAGGTGTCAAACTCATTTTCACTGAGGGCCACAGCAGCCTCAGTTGCCTTCAAAGGGCTGACTGTAATTTTAGGACTGTATAAATGTAACTATTCCTTAATAATTAAGTAAGAGCTCTGTGCTGCTGCCAGATAGAAACAAGGTGCTGGGCCGGATAAAAAGAGGAGGGCCGGATTCGGACCCGGGGCCTTGTGTTTGCCACCTGTGATGTAATATTATTTTCCCTGTGTTCATTAACAGCTCACACCAAGCACCTGAAACAACACCTCGGAGATTGTTTCTCACACCTTTAAGTTATTTAAACAACACTACTTCCTGGGCGTTGGTCTGTTACTGGAGTGTGTTTCTGATCATCTGGATCTCAACCATGTTTTCAAACTGCTTGCGGAATGTGTTAAAAATTACAAACCCTCATCTTCTATATTCAGGATTATGCCACCGATTAATAAGAAATAAAAGGAGGTTTTTCGGATCTGTGCTAGCACCCAGATTGCGCAGGCGGGTTGTCATTACAGGCATTGGCTTAGTGACCCCTCTTGGTGTTGGAACTCAACTGGTATGGGATCGTCTGATCCGAGGAGAGAGTGGAATTGTTTCACTGGTTGGTGAAGAATATAAGAGTATCCCTTGCAGTGTTGCTGCTTATGTGCCAAGAGGTTGTGATGAAGGTCAGTTCAATGAACAAAACTTTGTGTCCAAATCAGATATCAAGACCATGTCTTCGCCCACCATTATGGCCATTGGGGCTGCAGAGTTAGCCATGAAAGATTCTGGCTGGCATCCTCAGTCAGAAGCTGACCAAGTGAGTACTGGTGTTGCAATTGGCATGGGAATGATTCCTCTGGAAGTTGTTTCTGAAACTGCTTTGTTGTTTCAGACAAAAGGTTACAATAAAGTCAGCCCATTCTTTGTCCCCAAGATTCTGGTCAATATGGCAGCAGGCCAGGTCAGTATTCGATATAAACTCAGGGGCCCCAATCATGCAGTATCTACAGCCTGTACCACAGGAGCTCATGCTGTGGGAGACTCTTTTAGATTTATTGCCCATGGTGATGCCGACGTGATGGTGGCTGGAGGTACAGATTCTTGCATTAGCCCTTTATCGCTCGCTGGGTTTTCCAGAGCCCGTGCTCTGAGCACAAACTCTGATCCTAAAGTGGCATGTCGACCATTTCACCCAAAGAGAGACGGTTTTGTAATGGGAGAAGGTGCAGCTGTGCTGGTGCTGGAAGAGCATGAACATGCTGTTCAGAGAGGAGCGCGGATCTACGCCGAAGTTTTGGGCTATGGACTGTCAGGTGATGCTGGTCATATAACCGCCCCTGACCCGGAAGGAGAAGGTGCCTTAAGGTAAAGTCTTGTTTTTTCTTTTCATTCAAAATGTTTATTCAAGTAAGACATTTTATTGGAGTGTCAAATCAGGGGAACTTGTACTATCATCTCGTCTTGGTGTAGAGTATCTCTGTTCCATTTTAGACTAATCATAGTGTTTTTGAGTTCTTTGCAAAGTGTTTTTGAGTTCTTTGCATTATTATGCAATACTTTGCATGAAAGTACTTGAAAGCATTTGAAAATCCTTACAAAAGCTGGGCTTTAGCTAAGGCCAAAAGTTGTGAAGGTGGCCACATGAGCTTTTGTGAACTTTTCATGCCTCCAGTTGTGCTTAACAACTGTGAGGCTGCTCCCTCCCACACCCCTCCACTCTGGCCCTTCATCAGGCTTGGAGAGTAAAAGTCAGCCCTTCCCTCTAGATGTGTCTGGTCTGTGCTCCATTTCAACAGGGTTCTGCTGTTTTTACGTTGGCACTTCCCAGCCTTTAAGCACCCAGGGATATTATTAAAATGCAAAGTCTGATTCTGTAGGCCTAGAGTGGTGGTCGAGCTTCTGTTTTTCTGACAAGCTCCCAGGTGATGCTAATGCTGCTGGTCTGAGGACCACACTTTTCAAAGCAAGTTGCTAGTTGGTGGTGTAGAAGAGATAGTAAGTTAAGTTAAAAAAAATCCCTGCTAATGTTTTAGCTGATAGGTTAGCCTGCTTTAGATCATATTCTATTGTAACCAGTTAAATTAGCCAAGGGTTGGCAAACCTTTCTGTGAAAGGACAAATAGTAAATATTTTTGGCTTTTGGGCCATAAGATATCTGTCACAACTACCTAACTCTGCCTTCTAGTGTGAAATCATCCATAGATAGTACATAAGTGACTGGGTGTTTTCCAGTGAAACGATTTTTTCAACAACAGGCATCTGACCAGGGTCATAGTTTACCGATCCCTGAATTATACTTTTGAGTTTTAGTGAGTGGTTGCTAGTGCTAGCGATGTGAAATAGCCAGCTAGTTGAAGAAATAGTTGTTTAGATGAAACTTTTCAGCACACTATATTATATTCTAAGCTGCCTCTTAAGGAAATAGGCCTAGCCCAGAGATTGGAACTAAAAAAGAAGGTGTTGACATACATGATATTTTTCAGTGGTTTTTCCAGGAAAATGTTTTATTTTTGGATTTGTTTGTTTGTTTTTGGCTTGGCTTTGAGCTTTATTTCAAATTCTTATAGCCTAAATAAGGAGGATTTTGAAAGGTTATTTGAAGCACTGAAGTAATGGTGTAGACATTTTTAGATTATTGGGACATGTGCCAAGTTTTACATTTAAATGTGAGAGAAAAAATTAAAACATGGTTGTAAAATCTGTCTCCACATTTTAAATCTACACACACACATCCATGCATGCCCACAGGCACACCCATCCCACTGATAAAAATTCCTGGAAGAAAAGTTCTTCTAGACTTGAGTCAATGTGTATTTTTCCCCCAAGGGAAACAGTCATTTCAGATAAATTAAAATACATTTTTTTAGAGATTAGAAAATTCCTAGGCTTCTATGTTTATCTCTTGGCCATGAATCTGTCCAAGGTACTGGGGGTGAGTCATTATTCCCCAGCAGACGGCATGCTAACTCACATGGTAAGCCAAGATGGGGTTCTGTTATTAGACAGGATTATTTTCATCCAGTGTGCTTGGAGATTTCTTTCACATCAGCCATACAGATAGATAATGAATTCCGTGTGAAAATTAAACTTAGTTCTGATAACTGTCTTTTGTTATTTTGTTAGATGTATGACGGCTGCTGTAAAGGATGCAAATGTACAGCCCGAAGAGATATCCTATGTCAACGCGCATGCTACCTCCACACCATTGGGAGATGCTGCTGAAAACAAAGCCATTAAACACCTTTTCAAAGACCATGCGCATGCCCTGGCCATTTCCTCAACTAAGGGAGCCACGGGACATCTGCTGGGAGCGGCAGGGGCGGTTGAGGCAGCGTTTACTGCCCTGGCTTGTTACTATGGAAAGCTACCACCTACTTTAAACCTGGACTGTACAGAACCGGGATTTGATCTCAATTACGTTCCACTAAAGGCACAGGAATGGAAAACTGAGAAAAGACGTATTGGACTCACCAATTCCTTTGGCTTTGGTGGTACTAATGCAACACTGTGTATTGCTGGCATGTAGGACAAATCATTTGTAATTAAGCATTGATTTTTAATGTTATATGCATACTCTATGAAGTGGAGAAATATTATGTTTATGTAAATGCATATACTTACATGTCATCACCCAAATACCCTTTATCTGTGTCAGGGTTTCTCAGTCTTGGCACTGCTGATACAATTCTTTGTGGGGAAAGGAGGGTTGTCCTTTACATTGTAGAATTGTCCTTTACATTGTAAAATACTCTCTATGCACTGGATCGCAATAGCGACTCCTTCCTTGGTTGTGACAACCAAAAATGTCTCTAGACATTGCCAAATGTTTTCTGGGGTGCAAAACAGCCTCCATGTGAAAAGCACTGATCTGTGGTTTTCTTACACTCTAGATCAAACAGCTGTTTATGACATTTCACCTGCTCTTGTCTCCCAAACATTTGGCGAGTAGTCACTTTGTGCTAGGTACGGTTGCTGCATGGTACAACTCCAGGCGTACCATTCCATACAATACATAGGAAAGGAATACAAATATAACGAGGTTTGTATCATTGATCCACATTCTTTGAGTAAAGCAGTCAGCTAGCAAGGATCTACCGTATTTTTCAGACCATAAGATGCACCTAGATTTTAGAAGAGGAAAATAGGAAAAAATTTTTTGAAGAAAAACTGCGGTAAAATATTTAATAACATAACATAATATTTCACCAATGTAAATGTAAACAAAAGTCAACAGCAGCATTAACAATCATTATTCCTCCCAAATTTGGGGGGAAGGCGGGTCTTATAGTCTAAAAAATACGGTATTTACCCCTTACTTATCTAGCTCTCTTCATATTATCTATGCTAATTAATATTCAGTGAATTAGTGGAATTTTCCTAAATTCCCAAACCATCAGTTCTCTGAAAGAAGGAAGTGAAATTAGTTTGGCATTTCTTATTCTTTCTGTACTGATGGCAGTACCAAGTGATTAATGGAAATAAGGGTCATCAGGAAGTGGATCAGAACTTGGTGATCCAAGCCACATCGCCTTGGCCCACCTCTAGCTTTACTGCAGCTATAATTAGTTCTTGTGTTTGCCTCCAACATTTCTCCACAAGTGCTGATAGTACTTCTACTTTTCCACCTTGAGGTTTTTTCTAAAGCCAGTGCATCCCATTCATCCCCATTGGCTGGAAGTGTTGGGATGGGAAAGGGCACAAGTCCCCTAGAAGCAATTTCTGAGGTATGGGAGCTGGTGAATAAGTGTCTCGGCCTTCTTCTGAGGGGTATCTAAGGTTTTATGCAATTTCTCAAAGGGTTTTCCATGAAATAAAACTTTAGTATTCACAGTATTAACCAGGTCAACAATACCCACCTTACTGGCTTTATTTCCTTTCCTGTTCCCACTCCCTGATTTTTAATCCTGCTTCCAGGATTCACATTTCAATCTAACCACCTTGCTTTAGGGTCTGCTCTCTGGAGAACGGAGACTAAGAAACTTCGTGTTGCAATAGGTGTTTATGTATCAAAGGGATAGAGTGAATAAGGGGTCAAATGGAATGTGTATTTCTGCAGAAGTGAATAGAGTGTCCCACATTTTAATAGGCTGAATATATTGCCTGTCCACTTACCTGGACTACAGCACTTAGTCCTTTTACATCTAAGACTTCAGCCATGTTTATGCAACAATCAGGTTTAATTCTCATTTGGCATATGTTGATTTGTTCAACTGAAATTTGTTGGGTACTAACCCTGAATCTGGTTTTGTACTGGCCACCGATGATAAAGCGATGTGTCAGGGGAGGTTTCCTAAAAGAAGCTGAAGCCACAAGGGTGAATAGGTCGCAGCCAGGTTAAAGGGGAAGAAAGTCAAGGAAGGAAGATTATTCTGGCCAGGAGAAACGTAGCGTGGAAAGGTTAGAAAAGTTAGAACATTTATGCTAAATATAAATGCACATAGCCTGCCCTGGCTGGTGTAGCTCAGTGGATTGAGCTTGGGCTGTGAACCAAAGGCTCGCCAGTTTGATTCCCAGTCAGGGCACATGCCTGGGTTGCAGGCCAGGTCCCCAGTGTGGGCCATGTGAGAGGCAACCACACATCGATGTTTCTCTCCCTCCCTTCCCCTCTAAATAAATAAATAAAATCTTTTAAAAAATCCTCAGGTTATTAAAGATACTCCTTTAAAAAAAATGCATATAGTCTGATGTGGGGCCAAAAGCAGTAGGAGACAGAGCCAGAAAATCTGGTGTAAGTCAGGTCACAAAGAACCTGACTTGTTTTCTGAAGGCTGTAAGAGCAATGGGAAGATTTGGAGTGTTATGAAGGTTTTGTAAGTTGTCATCTTGACCAGGCTGATCGACATTTCCCAGAATTCTTTTTACTTCATTTACTTATTTTTGGTTAGGACTGACCGTAAGAGAGTCCTGTGAGAGATTTTGAGAGTGGAAGTGAAGCTCCAGCCGTTTTGTAGTTCGTACGGGTTGTGGCTTTTTGCTGGCACACCTTGAAGTGGGGCCGCGGCTGAGCCTGCGGCTGCTCCACCTTCCCCGGACCCTCAGTTTCCGTGACTCCTGGGCCAGGAATGTGTTTAGCCCCGTAACAATGAAGGGCCCTAGCTTCTCCCCCAATACTGCCAAGATCAGAAGCATCGAGAACTGACAGGTTTCAGTTTGTCAGTGAAACTTCACATCCATCTTTCCAACTGCCTGCCCTGTGGGTTCAAACTAACTGCAGCATCAGAAAATAATGGGTTTAAGTAATTGCCCAATTTACTAAATGTTCACTTACTAGGCACATACAATCTTTTGAGACCCCTGGGTATGCTGAGTATCTTGTTAATTTTCCTCTATGGTTTCAAATTTAGTTCATTAAAAATACTGAAAATATCAGTGGAAAAAAAAAGAAGAAAATATTGGGTTGATATAACAGCCTTATAGAGACTGTTTAACACATTTTTATTACTGTGTGAGGTCGAATTCCTGTAATAACTATCTCTTCATATTTATATCTGTCTTAGTGGTTCTGTTTCTTTAATTAAACCCTGACTGGCTGATACATGTGAAGAAGAATGAGAGTTACTGGGAGCGATGATCACATTTTAGTTTAGAACCATCATTCCAGCTGCAGAGTGAAGAACAGGTTGGAGGGAAGCTTGGTTCCCATAATGGGATCCAGTTGGAAGGAAAATCCAGGTAAGAAAACATGGTAGCCTGAATAATGCAGCATATTTTGACCCAAGATTCTTCGGAAGTTGAAAATAGTGTGATTTTTAAAATCAGCTTTACTCCAGCATCATTTATGTTCAACAAAAATGCACCCATTTTAAGTGTACAGTTAAATGAGTTTTGAGAAAGGTGTATACACACTTGTGTCATTACTGCCTCAATCAAAACATAGACCTTTTTCATCACTGCAAAAACTTCCTGTGCCCTCTGCTGTCAGCCTCCCCAGTGCCAGACAGGCCCTGAAGAGCTTTCGTTCACTGTAGGTAAGGTTTGCCTTTTCTGGGGTTTTATGTAAACGGAGTCACAGAATATACTCGTTGATGTCTGGCTTCTTTCACTCAATGTTTTTGAGACTTACCCATATTATTGAGTGTGTTGGTAATTCGTTTTCATTGCTGATTTTAAAAGATTCTTTTATCCATATAGATACTCTGATTTTTACGTTTCCCTAATCTATACTGTTTACTTTATAATATTTTACTTTCACTATTATTTTTAGATACGTATTGCCTTTGAACAGAAGACAAGAATTTAAAAAATTTATTTGGATTGTGATAGCTTCTAAAGCAAAAAGAATCCTTCCAAAAGAAAATCACAAATTTACAAGGATGCAATTACACAGACACACACAGGGTGCAGCAAAAGTAGGTTTAGAGTTGTTCATATGGAAAATACTATGATAAATGATACAAGAATAAACTTTTGTGTATTCATAACTGTAAACCCACTTTTGCCCCACACTGTCTATATACATGGTGTATAATTTATATGGACGTGTACATGTGGACGTGTATACACACACACACACACACACATTTTATTGAGAATACTAAAAGAACTGCTAGAAATATGAGTATGATTTCCTAGGGACTAGCACTAAGAGTATATGATATTTTGGACCCAACTATCCTCCCAGAATGGGGTTGTAACCGGATGGTCAGGCCAGATTGCTGGGGAGCAGGCAAGGGGATCTCCGAATTAATGGAAGAACCTGCGCCTCCCCAGAGGGACCCCTGAGGGGGTGAGCCAGGAATTGCTAAGGGCTGCAGATTAAAGCTGCAACCTGCCAGAGCCTGTGCTTTCCCAGCGTGGGGAGGGCCTGTGGGCAGAGGCTCCTACCCAAGGCTACCGTAAACAGTGAGTATTTGGCCCTGGCAGGCAAGCAACTCTTGATGCAGCAGGAGGAAGTTTGTTCTGAGGCTGTCTGGGACCAAAAAGGTCAAAACACACGTGTATGGTGGCGGCCAGCAAGCCCCAGCAGGGAGCAACACCCCGCACTGGGGTGAGACTCAGTGCTCCTACGTGTGACTGGAGAGACCTTGTCCCCCTTGTGGAGCATGGCCGCTAGAAAGAAGGGCAAAGGCAAACGGCTGACATTGGCCCACATTGGTTGAAAGGCCAGACACTTCCACTGTGCAGGGAGTGTTGGATCCTGGCTTTAAAAATGGAATGCACGCAGAAGCTCGCCCTCTTGTTCTTTTGGCTTTCCCCTCACCCTGCTGGAGTAGGGCAAGGGAGTGCTCGGGGCTTAGTCCTTGCACACTCAGGAGCCAGCTCGCAGAGGCGGAGTCCCACGCTGAGATGCGTGTCTTGCTCGGCATCTCGGGGGCACTGTGACTCCGTGCAGCACTGCTTCCATTCTGTCACCCTGGGAGCAGCAAGTGGAGACATGGGCCAGGAACAGCACCGGCCATGGGGACAACGGCAGCCTGGTGCTCCTGGACCCAGTGGACTGAGCCCCTGTGCGACCAGCTGCAGTAATCTGGCGGCGCATCCCAGACCCCGGGAGGGACAGAAAGCTGCTGTGAAGTGATGGCGGTGCTCCAACCCACATGTGCACACCCCAGAGAGGCCTGAAAGCTGGAGAGATGGAGACCAGTTTGTGTAGAAATCTACGGCTCAAAAAGGACAGATAAGGAATGATAGGGAACTTCTGGGCATGGATTTGGATTGGATTTCAGTCTTTCTGAAAACAAGAGAATTTCTGTACTTTGCAGAAGAGGAAGGCTTGGAGCAGGGATGCTCCCAGCCCCCTCAAATTGGGAACCCTGTTATTAAAAACCTCTTTCCTTCCCCACCAGTCTTCATGGTATGCTAATACGCTGTGTTACAGGATTATAGTTAAGGAAAAAAAGAGCAAACTTAAGTTAATAAGAGTAATGAGTTAGCTTTTATGTGAATTCAGTTCCTCTGAGAAGTGGGCATCGAGAAAGTATTTTCTATGCAAGAAATGTTTTGGTGGAAAGGCCTGTTGAGGGTAAAGAGTGGGAGAAGGCAGAGGGCGCTTTCAGACCGTAGTAAGAATCTGATAATTGTAAGGAGGGGCAACAGGAAAGAGACAGGGTTGGATAGAAGGGCCTTAGACTGAAGTGCCATTTTAAGAAAGTTTTTGCCAGGCTCATGGGGAGTTCTTGATTTAAAATCTCTCATGAAAGGAATTCCACAGCTCTCAGGAATGGGCCTCATTAGTAGCCCTACTGTGGTTGGTCACTGGCTGGGAGCTGCCTGGGCACAGCAGGAGACCTGAGCTGTGCATTATTCATGATCATCTTTATTAAACCACTTGAGGACACAAGTGAAGGCCCTGAGTGATCCGACCCCCGGCCTAGAGGACTTAATAGATCAGTGAATTCCATCATGGGGCTCTTGGTGGAGAAGATTGTTGCTTATTTTGCGAATCATTATCTTTATCTGAGTTTTCTCTTGCAAGTATCTATTGTCGCTGTGATATCTGCCCCTAGTGCATCCAGATAGCCACCAAATGAGTCACAGCCACATTAATGAAACCCCTTCTTGACCACTTAGGGCACACTGGGAAAGAGGGGGCTTGTAACATTGTAAACTGCCTAGGAGGTTGACTGTAATTTGACTGGAGAGCTCCACCCCCGCAATTGGCGGCTCCTCACCCCCTCCTTGGAATGTAGGCTCTGCCCACTGTTCCCACAGTAGGAGCCATTTTCAAAGATGCAGACTTGAGAGAGTACTGTGTTGTTGAGACCATATAGACTGAATCCGAGACTGAACCCTGTTGAGGCCTCTGTATAAACTTAGGATTCTGGAGAGCAGGTGTGGAGATCTACTCAACAAGTCTCATATGTAAGTTCTCTTGCTTGTTAAAACTGTCACCTACCAATTTAGAGTGGTCTACCTCTTTCTCAGGTTTCTCCTTGCCCTCCGTGTACTGGGGCCAGTGTCAGATGTCACCCTGTCACCCTAGTGCCTTCTGAGTTTTAGAGCCAATACTCTGTTGTAATGGATTCCATGCCTGCGGATTAGGTATCCCATAAACTTGCAGAGAGTGGCTCTGTGAGCAGGAAAGGCAAACTCACACCTGATTCAGGTATCTATACCTGTGAGGGTGTACTACTGGTACTTCTTTCTGAGCTAGATTGGACTAGATTCAGAGGCAATAGTAGCTAGCTTGTACTAAGTAAATGGAGGCGGCTGTTGCTAGATCCACCTTGGTTAGTGGGAATCCACATCTGTGGGCCCATCTGTAGTCTCCGTTTCTGCCACTGTGTGTACGTCGTTTATGCAATTCTGGGGTGGCCAATGACAAAGGCTGGATAATGTTAGTTGGCAGAGTCAGTTGTTAGGTGGCTATTCAGTCTCTGCCACAGTAGATGTTTTCTGGTCATGTGTGATGCAAAGCATTTACTACTCATGAAATGTCTGTATGTCCATCTGCATGTCTTTACTCCAGATATTTTGACCTTTAGCCTTCCAGTCTCTTTTTCCAGACCCCCGACTAAAGGCCAGCCCTTTGACCACTGCCCAGGAATCTTTATGTATTTTCACTTCTTGGGCTCCCTCTTCTGTACAAAGTGGATGACGAGATGCATTGTGTGCACGTCTGCCCATGGCAAAGATTTTCCCTCACCCATGTCTTTAAAGTCTACTCTTTGTTAAAAGATAAGCTGAGGCATATTAAGAACTTTAAGAGTTTCTTTGAGCATTTATTGTTTTGAATTGACCAGCCCCAAACTACAAGTGGTAAGGAGCACTCCATCGACAGCAGCTTGGGGAGAGACTTTTGTGGAGGAAGGGGGAAGCAAAAGAAGAAAATTATCGATTGGCTGTTGCTTACGGTCTACCAGCTATCTGTGACTGATTGTCCTTAGGTTCCTATTTGATAACCTTGACACATTTTTAGGCTCAGATTTTGGTTTGTCTATATAGGAGCCACCTCATTAGAGGCACCTCGGTCTAAAGGCCTCCTTGTTTAATTCATTTAACACCCTGAATGTGGCTTAAATGCATCTGCCATCCATTTCAACTTGAAGAGTGCAGGGAATATGTAGGAGACAGAACCAGCATCTGGTAATCGATTCCCTCTATTTGCCTTCCCAGATTAGTTGCTTCTCCCTTAATCTTCTCTATTCTCTACCCACTCCTAGAATATAAATTCCATCAGAGGAGGGATTTTTGCTGGTTATTTCACTGCTGTGGTTCCTGGTGTCTAATACAGTCCTTGGCACCAAACAGGGCCTTAATAATATTTGTTGAAGGCACAAATGGGTGGGTCTCAGAAAATTGCTCTACCAACTACCTGGTTGCTCAGATCACAAGACTAGTTAGAGCTATTCTGATTCGTCCTCTTTTCTCTTCTCCACATCCAGTCCTTCAACAATTCCAGCTGATGATATCCCTAAATATGCCCTGAGTAGTTGCCGCTTTCACCTCCACCGCTGTTGTCCCCTCTCTCCCTAGCAGGAGCCAACTTCTTCGTCTTCCTGCTTCCACTCTCCAATACTTCCCAAACACCATTCACTCTCATGCTAGTTGCCAAATTGATCTTTTTTTAATTATATAAAGCACATCATGTCATTTTCCTGCTGAAAAACTTCCAATAGCTTTTCATTGGACATAAGATGAAATTCATATACTTATCAAGGCCTGTGTGTTGCTTTGTGATCTGATCCAGGCCTCCCTGTCCAATCTCACCTCAGACTGCTGGCGTTCAAGACACATCGGGGATCTTTGTTGTCCTTATACACCAAGCTCGTTTCTGCCTGTATCCTGGCTCTTGTTCTGGTATGCTGTTTTTTAATTTATGTGCAAAAAGGCTTCCTCTTGTTACTCGGGTTTCAGCACAAAAGCTTCTTCGTGGGAAAGGCCTTCCCTAGCCACTCAGTCTACAGTAGCCACCTCTCCTCCACCTAATCTCTGTTCAGCCGGGAGCCCTGTTTTGTTTCTTCATATCTCATATCACTAGCAGACACTACGTCCTTTAAAAAATCTTTTTTTCTGGATCTTTTTATTCCTCTGTTAGAACGTAAGTTTCATGGGAAGAGGAATCTTATCGCTCTTGGGAATAAGAATTGTACTCTCAGAACTCAGCAAAATGTGTGGCACACATACATGTAAAGGCAGAAACACAGCCAAAGAGACACAGAAAAATTTTAGTCCCAACAATGACTGCAAATATCTCTGTTTCAGGAAGACAGCTTGGAAGAACAGCTCATCCGTAGTCTTAGAAAACCAGGAGTTACTGTCAAGAGTAAGTGCAGGGGATGGACCTCATAGCCATAATTAGTGGAGGCTGCAATGTTTTTTTTTTTTGTCTTGTTACTCAGGACTCAGCTTTGATCTTTGGGACCAAGGACTAAGGGTCATGTTTATGTTGCTAGTTTTTTAAGAATTGCTTACAAGCAATGTATCTTCACTTATGTTGTCTTGAACAAAAAATGCCTTTAACTCAGGGTTCAGCCAATTTTTTTCTGTAAAGGCCTTGATAGTAAATATTGTTTACTTTGTGGGCCATAAGGTCTCAGCTGCAACTTCTCAGCTCTGCCCTTGTAGTGCAAAGGCAGCCATAGACCGTACACAAGCCAATGGATGTGACAGGATTTTGCCTGTAGGGAAGGGAGGAGGAGATTCGCTCCATGGGCTGTAGTTTGAAAATTCCTCTGACTCTTCAAGAAAGCACATTCTCTGAAAGGTTTAGCTAGCTAACGTTCTGTGTCAGTGGAGTGTCCAGAAATTTTGCTATACAACATTGGAAAACTGGATTTTGCAACTGGAATAATAACAATAATTATAATAACAAGTATGTAACTTAGGTGATATTGTTGTCCCATTTTGTGGATAAAGAATTTGAAGTTTAGTGAAGTTAAAAAGCTGATCCAAAGATACACAGTGGCAAAGTGGGGACTCCAGAGTGTCCTCTGAGTTGAAGGAGTAGGTTATTAACCTCATAAATATACCAGCTGCCCAAAGAACAAGGACTGAGGTTCCTTCCCTACCGAGGGAGAGGCAGAGGCCCCTCCTATAGGGAGGGGCAGAGCTAACTCCTTTCTGAGCTGGGAGGAGGGACGATGAAATGTTTGTTAACTATCTCTTTATTCTTTTAGAAAAGAATAAAGATGTTACTTGTTTTGTGTATGCAGGTACTGACATATTTTATTAGAATGTATAAAGTCTGATAGCCAAATCCCAGCTTGAAAATCAAAATGATCATTCTCTAAGTATGAGTAATGTAATCTTTCCAGGTTGACTATATCCCCTGTATGTATATTTTTACTTATAATTAAAAAATTCATCATAGTATCTTAAAGAAAAGACCTATTAATTTGTAAGTAAAAACACTGATGCTATATTTTTCATTTACCATCACATGGAATGTGACACATGCTCATTTTGAACAATTAAGGCAGGGCAGAAGAAAACAAGTCAGCCTATTCTCCACTCCCCTCAGACTAGTTAATAGCATTTTATAACCACAAAGTAACTGAAATACGTGTGGCCAGTTTGGTCTGGCTTAACTTTAGCGAAAATAACATTTGAGAATTTCCTTTATTGTTTCACTGGTTCATTCCTCCCAGTCAAGCCTGTTCAAGATGGCCTGGGGCTGAATAACCCACCTGAAGATCTCTTCCCTTCCCAGAGTGATATGGTGGAAAGAATGGGAGGTTTGGATGAGACAGACCTAGACTTAAGTCACACTCACTGGGCCTCAGTTTTCTTACCTATAAATGGAGTCAATAGCACTGTGTATGCAAAAACGGTTTTGAGCCCCAAATAAGGTTGATCAATACACTAAGTGTAATCTCTGCACAAAGTGGCTATTATGTTAAGAGGTGAGTGTGGTCTTTTCCATATTAATAAGTTCTCTAGGAGCTCGGTTGCTAAGTTTCAAAAACTTGATCAGTTTAGGGTTTTAATATTTTTATATCTCTATATCCATTTTGATTTATTATTATTATTATTATTTAATACTTATAACTTGTTATTAAATGACAAAAATCTTTGTCAAGATAAAAGGCATCATATTTGAGACTTTAGGAATTTCCCCTAAAATAAGTGGTAAGTGGTGTGAAGTATAGAACTGTTAACAAAGAAGCTTATGAAATTTGGCCCTGGCTGGTGTGGCTCAATGGATTGAGTACCAGCCTGTGAACCAAAGAGTCATTAGTTCAATCCCCAGTCAGGGCACATGCTTGGGTTGTGGGCCAGGCTCCCAGTAGGAGGTGCAGAAGAGGCAACTACACATTGACGTTTCTCTTTCTTTCTCCCTCCTTTCCCCACTGTGTAAAAATTAATTTAAAAATAGGGGAAAAAAGAAACTTATGAAATTCCTTCTATCCTGCCCCTTTTGGCTGGCTCAGACCCACCCCTTCCTAACAGTAGGGAGGGGAAAGGGTTAGATGACCTCTCAAGGTTCCTTGTAGACGGTGGTTTTGTTTTTCTAATGTCTAAAAATTATGCTATGGTTTTGTTTTTAATGTCTGTTTAAAAATTATGCTAATACTGCTGATGTGAAATCCTTTGTACACAATGATGGGTGAAAATAGGGGCTCCTGACCTGAATCTATGCCTGCCTGGTTACAATTATATACTTGAGATTAACAGGACTCAAATGCTCATGTTTTATACAAGCTATTATGTCTATTTTCTCCTCAACAGTTTTTTTTTTAGTTGAAAACAAGAGGGAGAACGTTGAATAAAAAATTTATTCAGATACAGAAGGATTTAGATGATTTTAATGACTAAGCCTAGTTATCATATTGTGGTTCAGAAAGATGAATGAATAATAATGTAGAATGCAAAGATCCAGGAGGTAATCCCCGAGACAAGCTATTACTGGTGCAGCATATTAACTAGAAGAGTCATTGTTAGCAGAGAATAGAGGATTCTCCAAATCCTTAAGCATCTTGTACCTAATAGGTAACTTGTGTGGTATTTTGGAAGAATGGTCACTGACACCAGCCTGCCTGGGTTCAGATACTGGTTCTGACCTCTTACGAGTTCTGTGATCTTCACAATTTATTTAACCTCTTATTATACCTTGTGTTGCTCTTTTGTAAAATGGGGAAAATAATGGTACTTCTTAGGGTTGCTGAAGATTAAATGAGTTAACACATGTAAAGTGATTAGCATAACGCCTGCAATGTAATGTGTTCCATAATAGTGATTAATTCAAAATCTTAAGTATTATTGCATTGTATTTTGGTTTGCTTTTTGTTTTTGCTTCTTTTTATTTTATGATGAAAAACTGCAGGTTCAAAAATAGAAAAAGCATAATAAACACACTGGCTGGTGTGGCTCAATGGACTGAGTGCCAGCCTGCGAACCAAAGGGTTGCTGGTTCGATGCCTGGTCAAGACACATGCCTGGGTTGCAGACCAGGTCCCCAGTAGTGGGTGCTTGAGAGGCAGCCACACATTGATGTTTCTCCCCCTCTCTCCCTCCTTTCCCCTCTGTCTAAAAATAAATAAATAAAATCTTATAAAAAAAAGAAAGAAAGGGTAAGATAAACCCACATATACTCATCAGCAGTTACCCATTTGTAGCCACCCTTGTGTTACCTAAATGCTAATAACTTCCCCTACTCTTACTTGATTATTTTGAAACAGAGATCAGACATTATATTATTTCATTTTTAGATATTCTAGTATGTATCTCTGAAACTGAGGTAGCAAATTATGGATAAATGTCTGTTTTATAAATAAAGTTTCTTTGGCACACAGAGAAGGGGTCCAAACTATGCCACTGTGGCATAAAAATTACTTTGAGCTAAAGGCATTAGAGAACAGGCTTTTTTACCCCTGAACTCTCTTATAAGCCTAAGAGCAGAGCGTCCCCAAAGTACTCAGTTGTCACACATCTTATCCCCAGGAATTCCACAGCCTGGGGAAATTGACTCAGAGATGAGACATCATCACAAAAATATCATACTTAATCACCTATTCCAAAGGGCCCATTGAACTTCCCCAAATGCTGTCTGTCTTTGCATTAGTGCCCTTTCTCCCCTTCCTCTTCCTGTATTAAGATGGTATGTAAGTCTCTAATTCTAACCACTTCCTTGAGTTGTGTTTTCCTGTGAATTCTCATGTAGGTACATGAATAAAAAACTTTTTTCTTTCCTGAACTGTTTTTTTTTATTAGTTCAATTCACAGGCCCTCAATTACTGAATCTAGGAGGGTAGAGGAAAAGTTTTTCTTCCTCAACCAGAGCTGTGCCCGTTCATTTCCTCAGCATGTGTGGCTGCTATTGTCCTACTAGGACAGAGCTGAGTAGTTGGGGCAGACCATGTAGTTCACGAGCTTAACATGTTTACTACCTGACCTTTACAGAAAATGTTTGCTAACTCTTATTCTAAAAGATAGGGAGACTGTTCTTGTCTTTTAAAAACAAAACTATAGGGAGAGTTCTGCCCACAGGGCCCCCTCGACCACTACAGATGAACATAATGCTACCAAGACAAGATCTGGTTGGAGAGGAAAGGTGACTAATCTCTCAAAGGAGAAGGGCCAGGAGTCCTTACCCCAATAGTATTTATTAGGTTGGTAACACACAGTGATACAGGTAAAGCTCATTAATCCTTGTCAAGCAGTAAGGGTGAAATAATAGATAACAAAGAACTTTGAGGGCCTATTTTGAGTCAGGGTCAGATAGCTAAAGAGCTATAAAACTTTGAGGAACAAACTCACTTCTCGCTTGGACCCTTATCATTTGATTGA
>PVKM010020568.1:0-23268 GCA_004027735.1 Carollia perspicillata
TCCTGGGCTGCATGTGGCCTGCGGGCTGCAGCTTGGACACTGCCTGACAGAAGGTTAGTTCTTTATCAGGGCCTTGTCTTTGACTCAAGAGGCCACCCTGAGCTTAGATCCAGACTTCTCTGAATTGCTGCCATTCATTAAATTAGGCCTGTGTCAGGTTTTCCTTACTGTTGCCTTCCAGGTGTAGGTGGCAGTTAATACACTTAATGCCTGTCATGTACTCAATTTTTTAATACATTATTGGTGCTTAGAAATAGCCCCCAAATTACAGAGTTCTTATAGATACCATGCCTTCATTTGTTAATGCCAGACAATTGCATCAGTAGACATCTTCCCCTATACCTCATTCTACTTCCTGCAGGTGAATGTTTGTGCAGCCGCACTGCTTGAGCACCCCAGGTACTATCAATGTCCTGCCTTTCGATCATCTGGCTAGACAGTGATCCAGCTCAGAACTCCATGCCTAGGGCTGGCTTGCTAAGACCATTATGTTAAGGTGGGTTCCCTAAAAGCAAAGCCTGAGATAAAGTCTCTTAAATAAGTGATTTATTTTGAGAATTATCTCAGAAGGAGGTGGGTAATGGAAGCAGGATACCATGGAGAGGAAAGCTAAGCAAGGATGTGCTCACAGCTGGGCAATAGCTCTAGCCTGAGTCCCTGGGGGCACGGGAACACAATCACTGCACATGATTGGTTCAACCTTGGGGATGGGGACCAACCTCCAGGTCAAAGAGATGTAACTTTCAGGTGATTGTGGCTCCATTTGCCCAAAGCAATAATACCCTGGTGAGAGGTGGCATCATCAGCCAACACTCATAGCAGCAGGGGGATAAGAAATCTGCCTGAAAGTGGGACTTTTCAGGGTTCCAACAGCATCCACTACACCAGTGAACTGTTCTAATTAGTTTCCTGAATAGTGAAGATCTCTTTGAAATTCTTCTTAAATTCTTCCTCTGTTAGGTCTGAGTTGTTGCACTGGGGGAAAAAACAGAGAAAATAATGACACTCATTATCACTGTCATCAGACCCTTTGCAACTGAAACGATCAGGACTTTTGTCTGAAGCACCCAAGTTACATTCACCAGGTTAAGTCTAAAAACACATGCGGCTCAGAGCTTGTTTCCTAAGAGCTTGATTACTTCTTGATGACTAGAGGGAAATGGGAAACCACTATCACACTGGAGGACTCTTACTCCTTAAGTTTGAGTTGTTTCTTTTAGTGAGAGTTAGAAAAGTAATCTAAGATCTTAATAGAAATCAAATATCACAGATGTCAAAGTACAACCGGGGACCTTCCTTTCACGTTGTTTCTTCTGTTCCCCTTGGGTGACCTCTGTTAACTATGTGGTCCATTCACATGCAAAGGACTCTGCAGTTTAGGATTTCTTAGAGGTCGGATTGAGTGTATTTGGGGAGAGATAAGAACAACAACACGACTTTGGGATGCAGTCTTCTCCTTAGGTTTGGAGCAGGGAGGATGTCACTGTTCTCAATGGGCACCTGTCATCACTGAGGAGAAGAATGAGCTCTCAGGTACCTAAATTGGGTTGCAGGGACACCTCCTGACTCACTGTTACTTTGCCTGGTGAGCTTAAATCCTGAGTTTAAAAAGTCACTCACGTCCTGAACCACTGCTTGTACATGCTCATCATGAAAGATGAGGGAAACGAAAATTTCTCAGCACCAGGAAATGAGAGCAGAGTGACTCATGGAAAGAAAATGAAATTGGAAGCAGGAAGTGAGCAGAGTGACTCATGGAGGCAGGGAGAACCACTTACGTTGGGGTCCTGAAAGAGGGAGTGCATGGCCTGCACAAAACTTTTCACAGAGGTGTAGTCTCCCTTAATTAGACTCTCCTTGATTTTGTCCAGCATCCTAAGTCTCTCTAGGCATCGAGAAGCCTTTTCAACCTGGTGAAAAATATATCAATAGGAGATTTACTGGCACAGTTCACTGTCTGCCTTCTGTGGTTTCCCATCAAACCCAACAGAAACCCAAGGCGAAGATAAAGGCAGCTCATGTTCTTCTCCCAGGAGCTTCAGATCATAAATCCCACAAGAGCCAAGGTCAGGTATTATCACGAAGGGCTGTAATCATGGTTTGCTGTTGTTACTCACATAATTTTCTTGTGGAATTTTCAGGAAAATGTCATTCTCTAAAGGACCATAGACCTTTAAGAAGAGGAATGCACATTTCTGAAAAAGAAGGACGTTGTGAATGAAAAACAGCTTGGGGAAATTCCACTGCTAGGATTATATCCTAAGATCTCTGAAACACCAATCCAAAAGAACCTATGCACCCCAAAGTTCATGGCAGCACAATTTACAATAGCCAAGTGTCGGAAGCAACCTAGGTGCCCATCAATGAATGGACCAAAAAACTATGGTACATTTACACAGTGGAATTCTACGCAGCAGAAAAAAAGAAGGAGCTCCTACCCTTTGCAACAGCATGGATGGAACTGGAGAGTATTATGCTGAGTGAAATAAGCCAGGCAGTGAAAGACAAATATCATATGATCTCACCTTTAACAGGAACCTAAACAACAAAACAAACGAGCAAGCAAAATATAACCAAAGACATTGAAATAGAAAACAGGCTGGCAGTGACCAGATGGGAGAGGGGAGGGAATTTCAGGAGAAAAAGGGAAGGGATAACAGGAACAAGTATAAAGGACACATGGATAAAAACTGAGGGGGGTGGAAATGGGAGGGAGGTGGGGAGCACTGGGAGGGGGTGGACTGAGATTGGAGTAAAAGACAGAAAACCCTACTTGAACAACAATTAAAATAAAATAAAATAAAATAAAAAAAGAAGAAGAAGAAGAAAAAAGAAAAACAGCTTGGGGAGAATGAGTGCATAGTCATGCCCAGACACACGCATGCTCACACTAGTCTTCTGGAAGTGTCTCCAAACTGGTATTGCTCTTGGACACTAACATGTAATGGCTGCATTTTTTTTTTGTTCCCCCCTGCAAACAGGTCCTAGGGATGTTTCAGTGTGGTTGAAGGGTGGGCAGAGGAGCAGGCACCATTTTGCACCCTCCCCCTCATCCTGTGACTGACTGACTTCCCACATGTCAACAGAAAGGGGGCTTGGGGTTTGACTCCAACTCACCAACTTTTCCTCAGGCTCCATCTGTCTCTCTAGGACCTCAGATTCCTCATAACACTGCTGACTTCTCGGTAGACTGTCTACTGTGCAGAAGGTACAACACCAACCATTCCTGAGATGTCAGATATAAGTGAGAAAGGGCAAAGCCAAGAAACAGATACCGTCCCTAAGGCTGCCACTGTTTCCCTTTCAGGAATGGCAGGTAGGCACAGCCAGGGAGTGAAGAGCACACCTTCCAGGGTCTCCAAGATTCTCATGTGATGACCCTCTTCCCATAGAGGGTAGCCATAGGGGGTGATTGGGTGGAGGGCTGTGACAGGGTGGGTGGTGGGCTGTCTTCTCCCTGACTGAGCTGCTGGGAGCACAAGGAGCCCTGTATCCCTGGCCTGAGTACCGGAGACTGGACCTTAACCCATGGGAATTTCCAGCCTTTATTAGCTTGTTGAGAACATGGCAAAATGAGGAAAACTGTCCATGTTTACTGCTTGTCCATGTTTTCTGTTTTTTGAATAAAAACAGAACACAAACAGCTGGCAGTTCTAGGAGACTGTGCTGGGGATGTTCTGGAAAGGACAGTAGCAGTATGTAGGCAAGGGACCCATCCAACAGCCTCAGCTTCCCAGAGGAGAGAGAACATTCCCCTCTTGCTGCCAGCATCTTTCAGCAGCCCCCAGGATAATACTGCTGAACTTGTACCTCCGGCCCTATTCTGTCCCCATCAGGACACAAGGAGGAGACCCTCATGGGGAGTGTGCGTGGCAGGAGGAAGGGTCCTTAAAGAAGACAGGGGCTGCATCTCACCAACCTCTTAGTGTCCACAGGTGGGAGGTGACAGTTCTCATGAAAGAAGCTGTGACATTTTTCACAGAGGAAGATCTTTGCTCCATCGAGGCAGATCTTGCATTTGTCTGAGTTTCCCCCCTAGAAGGTAAAACAATGTCCACATCCCCATGGGCCCTGGATGACCAGTGCTGTGGGAATCCAGGACTCATGGCCTTTGTGCAAACTGCAAGGACTCGTCTGTGCTTCTCTGAGCTGTGAAGGGACAGCATGGAGTGGGGGTTTCAGAAGAAGAATTCTTGTTCTGCAGTGAAGTTCAGGAGGAGGGGCCTGTGGGACCAGACCAAAGTGGTTTTTCCTATAAAACAAGAGATTCTAACACAGAAAGGCAGGCAGCAAAACAAGAAGATGATTTCATAGGAATCATTTTTACAAACTTGCAGATTGAACATGGTTTTGAAAAAAGTGTTAAATCCATTTGCCTATACCTCAATGCCTGAAATGAATCATGGAAAGGTGGTATGTTGGGAAATTAATAAGATGGAATAAACCTCTAAGAAAACACTGATACTGTCTTCTTGGCTGAATGGTCCCCATGAGTTGAAGGGCCTGGTAGGGGTTCTGGACTGTTAATTCTGTGTCTAGAGGGCCCCTGGTCCCATGACAGTGTCTTTGGGCTGGAAAGACCATGGGCACAGATGGCCAAGTGGTGCCATGGCACATGGAGCTCTTTGAATCTGGAATCCCAAGGAAGATGCCCTGTGATTCAGTTGCACATGTAAGGTGGGGAAGTTCCATCTCTGAGTGGCCAGGGAACGTGGCAATTGCTGTGTTGCATAAACCATGTAGAGGTTCCCCCCAAGCCCCACCACCAACGCACTCAACTGAAACTAGATTGTTACCAGTCTCAGTATGTGGCATTTAACTACTGACAGACCTACGTAGGCCTGGAAGGAATGGAAAATCACCAGGTGGGAAACTACACTATAGGAAACCATAGCCTGTGAAACTGCCTGCCGACCCTATCCAGGACAGATGCTGGGGCTAAGATTAGGGTCTGGAGTCAGCCTATCTGGCATAACAGGATGCAGCTTTAACTTGAGCCTGACAAGATGTATCGAGAACAATGGTCAGAAGAAACGGCACCCAGCAGCCAGCTCTAGCCAATCAGACTCTGACACCCCAACCAGTTAGTTACCCTTTGTGGGTTTTTGCGCTCAAAAACACTGCCCTAAGAACAACCAAGCAAGTCTTAACCTCCCATGGTTGGCTCCACTTTCTCCACTTTCCCCTGCAAGTCCCAACCTCCCTTGGTTGGCTTCACTTCCCCCTGTTATTCTCCTCTAATAAACCCTGCTTCTTGGCTCTCTGTGTCTGTCTGGTTTCTTGAGCAACTCTGGCCTAACAACTACATTTAATTTTATTTGGAGAAGATAAAATTTGACAGTATTTGCATCCAAGTCTTGTAGCAGAACTCCTACCCATTAAACCCAAATAAATTTGTAGAGCAGATACGAAGATACACTGTGTTCCATAAAAACACATGTATTTATAACAAAAAACTGGCCTGTGACTGAGCCCTTTGTTAATGAAGAAAACACAGTGTAAGGACTAATATTAAAGCTCACTGTCAGGTGCTGCCCTGACATCTGGTAACGTTGAGATGGTCTTGGACAGCCTATCTGAATGTGCCTCTCCCCAGCCTGCTCCCCTGGATAAGGTTCCAGAGATAAATAACAGTCCCTGTCGAGGGACCACCACTGACCTTGCCTATCCTGGAATATCAGGTTTCAGTTCCCTGTCAGCCACGGAATCTTTCACACAAGCCAGACACAACCTCCTACAGAAATCAGGGACCCTCTCACCCTCCCAGCCCCTGGTTGTCCACTCAGTTCATGAGGGCAACCTTGGTGAGGCCTGCATGGGGGATTCTACCTTCTTTCTTCGGTCTGGGTTGTATGTGATTAATGGGTTGACCTGTCAACACATCCTCCAGTGACAGATGCCATGATGTGCCATCCCCTAAACTGTCTGGTGGATATCCCTCCCTCATCAATGGGATGAAGAAAAGGTGGTTAAAACTGAAAACCACTTTTTAAAAAAAAATGAAAATCAGCACTTACATATGAATGAGGAAATTTTAGAAACTATATTTCCCCCTGGTTGCTTTCCTGGTTCTGTCTTCTTAGGGAATCCAGACAGTTTGAGAACCACTTGAAGGTTTTTCTTTCCCAATAGAAACATCCTGTCTATCCCATGGTCTGCTGGAGAAATTCCTCCCCTCCTGTGACCATCTGAGGTGACACAGATGAAGTGCCCTCGGGGACTGGCCCCCCCATTGATGAGTGCTGGGTGGGATGACAGCGTCCACCCTTCTCTACTGTGACTCCTTCTGCTTTCTCCAAACACATGTGCTCTGTGCCATCTTTCTCCTGGGGTTACTCCCTCAGACTCACTGCTATAACACTTTCCCTTCCCATCCTTGCCCTCCTCCAACATTTAGACAGAATCCCTTAGGTTTCCATTGTCGGCCATTCAATTGGCCCCAGATGGTCAAATCACTTTCAAAGCTGCAGCTCCATTGCTATGTCTCTAGCTCCCAGATGTCCAGCCTGTCTCCTGCCTTCATGCACATCCCCATGCTCACCCAGCATCTTCTCCTGGGCCTTTGAATCACACCCCAAACTCATGCAGTCAAAACTGAATGTATTCTCTCGTCCCCACACCCACTACATGTTCTTTCTTGAAGCTTCCATTTCATAAAACGTACACCTTCTTTGGCAAATCTGAGAATCCATCATGGATCTATACTCTTTTTCATATCCCAAATCCAATCTATCCCCTGTCTTCTTAGGGTAAAATTTAAGCTTCCTTTGTTAGTTCCATTTTTCCTTTAGGGTCCACTGCATACAGGGATGCTGAGACCCTAATGAATTGTTCCACCTTAATACATAAAGAGAAGGGGTCTGTTTCTCATAGTCTGTATTATATCTTGATTAAAAACACACAAAGATCAGACATGTCTTTCTTGACTCCAGTGGGCAGAATAATTTGAAATACAGCTATGTTACTTCTCTTAATGCAGAAAATAATAAAGTATGAAAAATCATTAAGAATTATCTTGAATCTTCTTCAGGGATTTTGGGTGAAAATTCTTACCTTGGAGGAATCAGGATTTTGGTCTTCTTTGATTTAAAAAATATTCATATATGAAAATGCTAAGAGCCAAGGAACATGTTGCCAAGAGCTGCCATTCAGTGTCCTGGGAGAATCCTGAATCACATGCCCAGTGGGGACCGAGACTGCTGCAGCACGTAGGCCTGGGGACAGTTTCCTTCTCCTCACTGTAGGGACTCACAGAGTACCATCACCACTCTCCAGAAAGTGGCGACCCTCTTCCCAGAAGAACAAGGAAATACAAATGTAACCAGTGCATAAACATCTTACACCCCTAATCTTTTAATCAAGCCCAGTCTCTTATCTCTTTGGCTCTTTGTTTCTTAGCCTGGTTGTTATGTTTGAATTTTTTGAGGAGAGGATATAAAATAATAGTGTCTTGGTCCCAATGTCCGTGATTCTGATCAATTGGTCTGGGTGGGGCATAAGCACTGATATTCTCCTCAAATCATAGAAGGAGTAACTATGTATCAAAATAATCTGGAGACTGTTTAGCAATTCTAATGTCCAAGTCATAATTCAGAGGGGTCAAATAGAAATTTTGTCTCAAGTAGGATTCAGGCAATATTATTTCTGAAAGGCCTTCAGGTGATTCCAGTACAGCCTAAATCGAGATGTAGCCTGAAATGGTGTGGTTATTAACGACTGAGGGTATTATATGTCAGTGTTCAATTGGCCTATAATATCTATCCTAAGAAACATTATTATTAACAAGAGTGAGGGTACTCTTGCTGGAACAGTTGCCTTCTCCTCCCCATGGACCTCCCGCCATTGGTAATATGACAGGACCCCCTGGGTCTCCATTTGTTGTACAGGAACCATGCAAATCTCCCAGATAGAACTCCAACACCTCCCACAGCTTTTCTAAGCCACCACCCTAATGATAAAATGAATCCAAGGACCGCCATACTCCAATTCTTCTTCCAGAAGGTTACGCCCCTTTCCATTCATCCAAATCCCAAGGTGGCACCTGGCTGACTTTTCACAGGAAACTGGCCACTGCACACTACACTTGCATTGCTTTTGTGCCTTCACTAGGATGACTTGGCCTCCTTCCCTTCAGGCAGCCTCAGCTTTTATCTCACCCAGGGCACAGAGGACATAGACTAGTGTGAGCCACTGGAAAGGGACCTTAGAAATGGTCAAGTCACTGTCTGCCCCTAGAGTATCCTAGAATCCCCTGCTTCCAGTAATACTTCCATGGTAGACAATGAAGTTGAAACAATCCTGGGGCTCAGGGATATTATTTCAATCTTCTTTATGGACATTGGGCATTTCTTGTGCACTCAGTGACTGTAGGTTTAGTGAGTAACTAACTGAGTATTGTTACACTTAGGAAAAGATATTACTTGCTTTCCTTTTAGCAAATATTAGCATACAAAAAATAAATGTTCCATCTGAGTATTTCAGATTATTTGACAAACAGCAGCTGTCACCAGCAAGTATAAGTGGCCCTCATCAGGAGACAGGAAGCTGTCATGTGGTGTCAAGAGTGACACTCAATTTCCAGAAACCAGGGGCTCCATCAACAAGAGAAGTTCTGAGAGGTACAGAGGACCCACTGAGGTAGTAATGTGTTCTGAGATCTGCCACTTGGGTTACTTTGATTCATGATAAAAAACAAAAACACAAAAATGTATGGGAAATTGAACCTTGTTGATGCAAAGTGTTGCACCCATGGATAAGGATAGAACCAGTGTGTTGGAAGTTGCTAGCTCCTTCAGGTAATGCAGATAAAGTAACTCTATACCCATGAAGAATGGTGGAGACTTTAAAGTAGTCACTGACTAGGTCCAACAGTAATTTCTCTTTACTAAACCCAGGGGGTGAAATATCTTAACGTGCAGTTGCTCAAAAGACCCAGAACATCAGGTAATGTAAAGGCCTGGACCTCACATATCCAGGGCTAGATGAAGTCCCAGTGGCCAGCTCTGCGTAAGCTAACATAGAATTCTGTGAATGTTCTGGGCGGCCGTTTCTACCTGCAGTGGGTGAGAATGGCACCTCGCACCTTCCCCTCCTTCTCAAGTTCTCATTCATACCCAGTGTTGTAAAAACTACCACTTTGTCCTGAATGTGCATTCATATTATGTGTGTGTTTGTTGCCTCCACAGCCTTCTTCCACAGAATGAGAAACAAGTTTCACAGATAGAAGGGAGGCCTGCACAGTCCCTGAGGTGGAGCCAAAGGGGTGGTATCAAAATAAACAATTTTCCAGTGCAGCCCCTCACCTAGGCTACATCCATCTCCCAAGAGTTCCCTCCCCAACAGCACCATCCTCATGGAAAATTTGCTAATAATTTCTGCTTGAGAAAGAATTCCATGTCTGTGTGCATATTTTATTGAAGGATGAAAGAATGTGTAAAAATCAGAAAAGAAATATGTTTTTAGTTTCCCTCGTGAAGCAGTATATGGTTTCATGTATGTCTCAAGAGAGACTATCTACTAGACGGGTTTGTCTGGATGATGGGAAGCAAACTTTTCCTTCATTAGATTTCATTAAAGGTAGAAAATAGTAACCTTTATAAAAAATCTGGGATTCAGTTGACAATGACCCTGGGACCTTATTAAGAAATCTTTTTACATATTCTATAATCATGTTTGCTTTTACAACTCGACACCCTTACAACGTCTGCAGCTATAGCTAAAACTCAGCAATGAGATCTATTTGGCAGCTCCTTATCATCCCTGTCTCAAATGGTCTGCAGTTCACAGATAACCTTCACACAACCTACTATTCAGTGGAACAACTCGGAAGGCATGCAAAATAAATGAATGCAATGCAATGCAATGCAATGAAATAAAATAAAATAAAAAAAGGCAGGAGGGGGAGAAGAAGAAACTTAATGATAACCCTACAATTGAGAAACCATAAAAAAAGCAGTACATGTAAAATCAGTTGTGTAATAGGAACTTACATAAAGTAATACTCACCTTTTTGTTCCTGCCACATGTTGTTGGAGGTGTAGGTACTTTTTCTTCCTGAAAGATAAAAATATCTGAGTATGTGGATAGCCTGTATTTATGTACTGTGAGTCTGGCATTCTAACATCCTCATTAATATTTCTTCTTGGATATCGCACTGTCAGCTCACTGAGAGACCATGTCCCTCTTCTCACCTATACTTATTCTAGAATTCATCAACGGTGTCCAGAAAATCATCTTTAGAACGGGTTTCCCTGCTTTGTGCTTTTCCCCCTAAGTTTTCAGAGATTTTCCTTCACAATCTCTGTGACACCTCTCCCTTCCTTTCCATTCCCACCAATGCCACTCACACCTGCCTCCTCACACCAGGCCTATTCAACTGACACACGTGTCCCCCACCTGCAGGGTGTCAGACACTCTGGACAATGTTGAGCACATAATCATGGACAAACCCTACAGGGGTCTAGGGAGACAAAAGGAATGCATGGAAGGTAAGAATAAGACAGTGTGAGAAGGGCCTCAATAGTGAGTTCAGGGGGCCCAGGGAAGGGGTGACCAGGGCAGGTCAGTCAGGGAACATTCAGACAGGAGTGACATGGGAACTGAGCCTTGCAGGTTGACTGTAGGTTTCTTGGGCTGAAAGACAGTGAAGTCAGTTCAAGTTCCCACGTTGTCTGAGATACTGTTTTAATATGTCATTTCACACCTCAGGAGACTCCCTGGTTCTTTACCATCCATGTTATGACTTTAAACTCCTTAGTCTGGCATTAAATCCCTCTGCAAACAACCCCAGCTGACAAATTATGCTGAATCACACAAAATCCATCTACCTCAACTCACGGGGTCATGGTAACTGTGGTTCTGGTTTTTAGACCTCTCTTTCTCTGGAGTGTGTTCTGCCCACTAGTTTGACTGTAGTCAGTCTTCTTTTTTCAGTGCCAAAAGTTGTCTGCAAGCACCTGGGTCAGAATGGCCTTTCCCTCCCCCACACCCCTGCAGCCACCCCGACAGAGGGAGCCCCTTTGACAAATGGATGTGCTGCCTTGTACTGGGGTGTGAGTGTGGGCACCTCTTCCTGGGAAAAGGTTAAAGGCAGAAGTGTTTGGGCTCTAGCCAAGACTCAGCACATATTGGGTGAACACATAGTGACCTCATCTTTGACCACAACAAAGGAAGTCACACCTTTTGCCCCTGTCACTGACATACCTCCATCAGCCGTTTTAGGGTTTTTCCACCACAAGTCAGGCTGGTCTTCCAGTTACTTGCTTTTTCGTAGCCTCCTCTGACTTCAAATTCCCTGGGGGTGAGCCAGTTTCCATCTTCAGTTCTTATGCACTTCCTTGTGGCTCCTGTAAGATCAGGTACATTGATCCTGACACCTCTTTGTCCTCAGAGCTCAGAGGTTGGCCTCCCACCACCTTGGATCTGAAGCCACCCATCTGGGTTCAAGATCAATAGCAGGAGCGTCTGGCCTCCCCTTCCGTACTTCAGAACCCCCAAACCCAGCCTGCAAGTCCCTTCCAAAGAAATGTCCTGCTTTGAATAAAATCTCAAGTGGGGACCCTGCCATTCACAATGGTTCTAAGCAATTTTTCTCTGAGTTTACTGTCATTATTCAGCAGATATTTTTCCCTCCTGAAATTATGGGTAGCTGACATTAAAATAATTGTGAAATATTAATCAGTGGAAAATTTAACTTATATATAAAAGGTAGTCATACACTCAACAACATTATTCATTAGAGAAAAGGAAATAAAAATTACACCACACCCTGAAGATGGTCATAATAAAACAGACAGTCACAGTGTTGGTGAGAATGCAAAAAAATTGGAGCCCTCAGATTTTCCTGGTGGGAATATAAACTGGTGCAATACTGTAGAATACAGTTTGGGTTTTCCTCTATAAATTAAACATAGAATTACCATATCATCATGCAATTCCACTCCAGAGTATATACCAAAAAAATTATACAAGTATGTTCATTAAAAAAATTTATACAAAACAACATTATTCATGATAGCTAAAAAATGAGAAAATCAAACTGATAGGTAAATGCAATATTGTATATACATACCATGGACTAGTATATTATGTGACAATAAAAAAGAATAAAGTATAATACATGGTACGATATGTAACCTTGAATACTTCATGCTGAGTGGAAGAACCAGTCACAGAAAGGCACATGTTGTATGAGTCAGTTGATAGGAAATGCTTAAATCAGACCAATTTATAGATCAGAACATAGATTAATCATTGCTTAGGGTGGGCGATGAGCTGGGGTGGGGATGGGTATTGACAGCTAAGAGATATGGGATTTCCTTTAGTGGGGACAAATGTTCTAAAATCAGATTGTGATGATGGTTTTATAATGTTGTAAAAGAACAAAACAGACAAATGCTCAACAGTGAATTCTACAATTTAAGTGGTGAATGGTATATGTATGAGTTATATCTCAGTGGAGCTGTTTTAAAGAATAGTTATGCTGCAAGCATTTATTTATACTAATTGTTCACATGGCCATATTAAGAATAATCTGATAGGAAGTTCAACACAATGGACAATTATAAAAAAAGCTTTATAATGCTAAAATCACAAAATATTTTATGTTCATATATAAATGAACTCTCAAAGTCACAGCAGGGGGCAGGTTTGTAATTATTTTCCATTTCTTAGATGGGAAGTTTCAGGCTCAGGCAGGTCCCAGTCTTCACACTGTCCCTCTCAGCAGAGCTGAGGCTGGGATCAGGTTTTCTGATTCTAAACTCTGTGGTCTCCTCACTGCATCCAGCACCCTGTCCTGGTGGTGATCACCCAGATGGGATACAGGATGTGAACGTGGAGGCTGAGGGCCACTTCCCTGTTATCAGTGACTCAAAGTAGAAAATGCAGTATTTTCCACCCATAGACTGACAATCCTGCACTTCTCTTTGGTTCTTTGGGCATCCTCATGGGCACTGCCACGTGGGGGTGAGCACTTAATATGCACCACTGCTTACAGTGTAAAAATATCAACTTAGGGACCCCTTCCTTTTTCTTTCAAGCCACAGTGGGGCCTCAGTTCCTTGAATAACAGGAAATTCACATGGGTAATCTCATTAATTCATGGAATAACTTCACAGAGGGGTTGCAAATTAAAGTAAACCTTGAAACTTACCTTGTTCGAATTTCCTCTTAATTAACAGCCCCCTCATTTCCCCACATGTCACAGGAAGTATTTCAGCCTTCACATCCACATTATCTTCTTTGTGCTTCCCTGACTCTGAAAGAGAAGATTTTTTCATTCTGTCTCATTTCACAACTGTACAGGTATGATTTTCTCCTGTGTTGAGGTCATTTCCATAAAGTCATAGGGGTACTTAGACAACTTTGTTCCACAAATCTCCAGAGTTTCAGAGCCTTTCAGTGGCACTTTTGATACATAACCACAGAATGCCTACCTTCATTACACTCTCAAACTCCCCACCCCCAACCAGCATGCCTCAGCAGAGACACCAGGCATCAGTACAACTGTCTTAGTTCCCCATGCAGTCAGCCCCATGATTCTTATGTGACAGTGGCACATGCGGCTGCTGTCCTGGTAGAAGGGAGCTCTGCAGCTGGGCTATTTCCTTGCACTTAGGTCACTGGAGACAAAGTTAGAGACTGTACCTGCCTCTTCCTGTGTGAGCTCTGACTCAGGAGCAGAGGGGACAGTGATGGGGTGACCTGATGGAGATGGTGTCTGCCTGCTGTCTGTGTTCACTGCTTTGCCTTATTTCTCTGCCACATCAGCCTTCTCCAAAACTGAAAGAGGAGCTCAGGAAGCTGTAGAACAACCTGCAAATCACGTGGCTGGCTGGACCATTTGCTGTCTGACAATGATGTGCACTTTGTAAGAAGCTACATCCATTGCTCTGATCATCTAAGTCTCCCCCTATGCACCCCTCTCTATTAGGGCTCTTTGTCACTGAACGCAGCTGTCCCCAAGGAAGGCAGAAAGGGACCAGCTCCTCCCTGCATGGGGATCAGGACAAAAGTGGTGGGGGATCAATGGCGTAATAGAGACCAACTCTGTAAATCCTGGATTCAAGTCTGACTCTTGCTGGGAATGACTCCTCATTCTTTCCCCAATCACCCTGGAGAGCACCTCCTTCAGAGTCCTAGGAAGTTTCAGCCAGTGGAAAGGCACAAAGGTTTTGTAGCAGTAAAAGAAGAGCAAAGATCCAGGCACCGGAGGAGGAAACACCTAGGAGGTGTGGAGGTAGAGAGGCATTAATGATATCTGTCTGCCAGAGCTGCCCTGAGTCCTTCTTCCAGAAGGAAATCACTGGGTCCAGATCTTGCACCAGCGTCGGATAGGAGGAAACAGAGGCTGGTGCCAGCACCTGAAATCCCATGCAGAGTGTCTCTGGACGATGTCCCCACTCTAAATCTCAGTTGTTCAGTGGTGGGGTACAGGTGCAGGGACCAAATGCCATGTGAACATCATGGCCAAAGAGGTCAGACTGGAAAGACTGTCCTGTTCTCACGTCTTTCCAAACCCCATCAGCAATGAATAGAACTGAGAACAGTAGGGAGCACAGGCAGTCAGGGGCCCACCTTACCCTGGCTGTTATATTCCACTTAGGAACCTCAACAACTGTAAATGCCTCTCTTTCAGGGCCACTGTGTGTGCCTTTGGATTGTACCATTTGTGGGAAAGCCAGGCCTTCACTTGCCTCTCATGCAAACGTGGTGACTTGCACCATAAGGGGTGATTATGTGGGACTTCAAACAATTATGGTTCAGGAAATTTGTTAAATACTGAAGGAGACCAATTGAATTAATTTGGTCCTAGTCTCCAGTGGTCCCAGTAATCATTGTGGCTGGCGGAGTGGTGTCCTCATAGGGAGACTGTCAGGATCTGCTGTGGGAGGTCAAATTTGTTGGAAGGCAATTCTCCATGGTTTACCACATGCCCCAGAGTATCTTTTCAAGGATGTGTGAAGAGCAAACAGTTTTAGAAGCCAGAGTTAATGTAGCCCTCCAGGTTACAAGGAAAATTTGTTTCCTGACCTGTATAAAACAGGGAATCTCTCCCTCCTTAGAAATATCCTAGGATAACAAAGTCTCCCTCCTCTCCTCAGAGGAGGTTTTTTTTTTTTTTTTAACTTCTAGGCTGATGGTCACATTCTGTCTCTTGATAAAGGTTTGGGTTTTACAGGTAAGAAACTTAAACAGAATTGATAGAATGATATACTTAATACTTGTACAACTCATTGTAAATTTTATCTCAGAAAACAAAGAAAATAAATACAAATATTGAAGCCTAGTTAATAATATGCAAGCTGAAGTGTTTGGAAGGAAGTGTTCTATTGTCTGCAACTTTAAAATGTTTCAGACTTGAGGATGGTTAGTGGACGGATAGGGAAATGGGTAGATGGACAGAAATGTGACAAAGTGAAAATAGTACATGTTAATTATGAATCTTTGTTTAGTGTGAAATTTCCCAAGTTTTCAGTAGCCTTAACATTTTCATAATTCAGTAGTTGGAAAAAGACATTTTGGCAAGAAAACAGGCTTATTAACTAAAAAATGATTGCTAAGATACAAGGAGAGTATCAGCCACACAACAGAGTGTAGAAGACAATGCAATAATCATATCAGTACATTGAGGAAAAATAAATGTTGACCTAGAATTTTTAATTTTGATAAAAATCCTTTCACAATAAAGGCCAATTTGCACCTACCACACTTGGCAAGTTTGCAACTTAGATACCCTCACCAAAATAATCAACAATTTATTTAGATAGACCAAAGGAGAAACCAAAGAAGAAAATGATGAGTGCATAAAATGATGAAAAATTAATTTAAGTAAATAGTGACTGAAAATTGATAATAATTTCAAAATTTATAGTTAAATATTAATAACAAAATGTTAAACTACAATAGCTTAATGATGAAGATGGGATGTTTAATTTTAGGGAAGCCATGGTAAAATCCTTGCCATCTTTTGAGATTAGGGCATGTTAAAGAGATTATAGAAATTTTATCTCCAATTTCTTACACAAATAGAGAGAAAAGATGGAATGTAGAATTCTTTCTCAATCAAGCAGAAAGCAGGAAAGAGACACAGAAACACAAAGAAAGTGTGGTTAACAAGAATATAGATTTATAAGTTCACATATATCAGGGATCATAATAAAAGTAACAAATAAAACTTAACTATTGAAAGATTGACATTATCAGAGAAGATTCCAAAAAGCTGTGTCATTATAAGAAGCATTAACCAAGCTGCATAGGAAGGCTTAATGAAAATGGGTAAAAAATGAAACATAAAAGTTAATGTAACAGTATTAGCACCCTGAAAAAGAGACTTGAATGCAAAAAGCATTAAGAAGAACGAAGAGGAACACTCTATCTATAAAGAAACAAATCCATTAAGTTATAACAGCCATATAGAATGTCAAAGTATTTATGGTAAAACAACAAAACAAGAAGGAATTGGCAAATACTCAATCATTTGGAAAATTTAACACGTCTCTGTATACAAACCTGATGCATCAAATACAACATAATTTCCTATAGATTCAGTAGATTCACACAGCAGTTTTGATAAAAAAGGTGTATACAGGGAGAAGCCAGAGCCCATCACAGAGTTCAAACTGTGTACAAAACATTTACAAATATCGGTCACATATCAGATTCCAAAGGGACTTTCCACAAATTTTTAAGAGCTAATGAAGTCAATTCTTCATATTGTGTTCCAGCTATCCACTTTTAATTTTTAATTTACTAACAGAATATCTGCATTCTTGGAGATGTCATAGTTCAGACAAAATACCACAGCTCATGACTTCACTGACAGCTGACAGGACCACCAGTTTCAGATTTGATGAGTAAGATGTGAGAGGAGAGGAGCTCTAGGAAAGCTTCTCACAAAAGGGACAGACCTCTGAGGGGAGGAGTATTTTGCTATTCACCATTTCTGTTTTGGATAGCCTAGAGCGTGGCATTGTGGCTGGAGCTCAGCAGGCACCTTGGACAATGGCATGATCTTAAAGTGGCTAAACTGAAAGACAGAAGAAGCCTCCAAATACAGAGGGCCTACATAGCTAAAAGTATTTGGAAAAAGAAAAACAAAATTATAGGTCTTAGTAACTGATTTCTGGACAAATTATAAAGCTACAGTAATCAAGATTGTGTAGTATTGATGTAAGGGGAGATACAGATAAATAGAACAGAAAAAGAATTACAGAAATTCACCCCAAATCATGTGGCCAACTGACTTTCAGAAAGGATGTAGAAGCAATTAATTCAATGTAGAAAGTATAGTTTTTTTTCAACAAATGATGCTGGAACAATTGGATATCCATATGCAAAAAGAAGTTCATACCTAACATCATATGCAATATTAAGTTAAATTGGATGACAGATCTAAATGAAAGCACTAAACTATGAAACCTCTGGACGAAAACATAGGGTCTTGAGCTAGGCAAATATTTATTAAATAGAAACAAAAAATTGCAGATTATAAAAGAAAGAACTGTTAAATTAGAGTTCATCATAAGATTTAAAATTTAAAATAGATACTGTCTATAAAATGAAAAGGTAAGCCAGAGACTGTAAGACAACCATCAAAGGACTTGAATCCTGAATAGATAAATAACTCTTTCACCTAACAAAATAAAGAGATAACTCAATTAAATAAGGGTAAAAGATTTTAACAGACACGTTCCCACCCAAGATCTATGGATGATGGCAAGTAAATTAAAAGATGTTCAGGACAATAAATTGTTAGGGAAATAAAAAAAACCCTACATGGAAAATATTACAGATACATTAAAAGTGGCTAAAATAAAAAAAATAACAATACCAACTACTGGTGAGTATGCAGAGCAATGGGAACTTTATACATTTCTAGTGGAAATGTAAAAGGATACCTCACTTAGAAAAATACTTTGGCAGATCCACAGTGTTGAACATATACTTATGTTCATATCCCCCAGTAGTATGACTCCTAGGACTTATCAAGAAAAGTTAATAATATGTCTACCTAGATATTTGTATGAACAAGTTCCTAGTAGTTATTTTGTGATAGCCTCAGAATGGAAATAGCTCAATACCTATGAACAAGTGAATAGATAAACAAACTTCTATGTAGTCATACAATGAAATACTACTTAGCAATAGAAATGGAGTAACTACTGGTACACACAGTAATATTAGTGTATCTCAAAAGTATTATGTTAAGTGAAAAAGAACATACATAAATAAACTACATGTTGTATGAACTTATTTATATGAAATTCCAGAAAAAAACTACAGTGATAAAAACAGATCAGCTATTTTTTAAAAAGATTTTACTTATTTATCTTTAGAGGGGAAGGGAAGGAGAGAGGGAGAGAAATATCAATGTATGGTTGCCTCTCGTGTGTCCCCTACTGGGAACTGGCCTGCAACCCAGGCATGTGCCCTGACTGGGAATCGAACCGCGATCGTTTGGTTTTCAGGCCAGCCAGGGCCAGATCAGCTATTGTTAAGAGCCAGAGGGTGTGAAAAGGGACACTGGTGGCCCTTTGTGGATGATGATAATGTCCCGTGTCATGACCATGGTGTTATTGCCATGATGACCCACATTTGCTAAAGTGATGACTTCTGTGGCATATAAATTGTATCTCAGAAAATCTGACAAGAAAAGTAAAAATATGCACAATCTCTATAAAGGAAACCATAAAATTTTGTTGAAGAGCAAAAATAGGTGACTTGAATAAATGCATAGGTCATTCTCTTTGAAAATGTTTCAATTCCCCCCAAATTAATCTTTAAATTTATTGTACTTTAATTTTTTAAAATTTCAGTTTATTTCTAAAGATATTTATTGATTATGCTATTACAGCTCTCCCAATATTTCCCTCTTTTCCCCTCTCCCCCCAGCACTCCCTACTCCCTCAGGCAATCCCCACACCATTGTTTACATCCATGGGTCATGTATATAAGTTCTTTGGCTACTCCACTTTCTATACTGTACTTTACACTTTCCTGGCTGTTCTGTAACTACATATTTGTACGTCTTAATCCCTTCATTTCCTTATCTGTTCCCAGACACCCTGCTCCCACCTGGCAACCATCAAATGCTCTCCACATCCATGATTCTATCTTTGTTCTTCTTGTTTGCTTATTTATTGGCATTTTATTGTTCATAGTTTTGATCTTTTTAAAAATAAGTCCCTTTAACATTTCATATAATAATGGTTTGGTGATGATGAACTCCTTTAGTTTTTTCTTTTCTGGGAAGCTCTTTATCTGCCCTTTGATTCTAAAGGATAACTTTCCTGGGCAGAGCAATCTTGGCTGTAGGTCCCTGTTTTCCATAGCTTTGAATATTTCTTGCCAATCCCTTCCAGCCTGCCAAATTTCTTTTGAGAAATCAGCTGACAATCTTATGAGAATTCCACTGTAGGTAACTAACTGCTTTCCTCTTGCTGCTTTTGAGATTTTCTCTTTAACTTTTGACAGTTTAAATATGATGTATCTTGGAGTGGGCCTCTTTGCATCTATCTTGTTTGGGACTCTCTGTGCTCCCTGGACTTGCATGCCCATTTACTTCACCAAGTTAGGGAAGTTTTCTTTCATTATTTTTTTCAAATAGATTTCTAATTTCTTGCTCTTTCTCTTCCTTCTGCCCCCCACTCTGATGCAAATGTTGGAATGCTTGAAGTTGTCTTAGAAGCTGCTTATCCTCCTTTTTTGGATTTTTTTCTTCTTGTTCCAATTGGTTGTTTTTTTGCTTCCTTATATTCCAAATCATTGATTCAATTCTCAGCCTCATTCACTTTACTCTTGATTTCCTGTAAATTGTTCTTTATTATAATTAGTGTATCCTTCATTTCTGACTGGATCTTTTTTATGCTGTTGAGGTCCTCACTAAGTAACTTGAGCATTCTTACAACAAATGTTTTGAACTCTGCACTTAATAGATTGCTTATCTCCATTTTGTTATAGTTCTTTTTATGGAGTTTTGTTCTGTTCTCTCATTTGGGACACATTACTTTGTTTCCTCATTTTGGCTGCCTCCCTGTGTTTGTTTCTATGTATTAGGTAGAGCTGCTTGACTCCATGTCTTGGTAATGTGGCCTAATGTAGTAGTGTCCTGTAGGGTTCAATGGTATAGCCTCCTACAGCACCCAAGCTGGGTACTCCAGGTGTACCCTTCATGTGGGCTGAGTAAACAAACCCTCCTCTTGTATTTGAGCCTTGATTGCTGTTGGCAGGTCAATGGGAACTATTTACGTAGGCCAGTTAACTGCAAGGACTGGCTGTGACCAATGACCACTAATGTCTGTCCTCCATGGAGGCTCAGCTGTGCATGGGTAAGTGGTGGTGCTCTGACGTAGTCTGTAGCTGTCTACTGGATACTCAGGCTCTGGGATTTCCCAGGTGGTGCAGGCCAATGTCAGCTTCCACCTGTGGTCTGCCTTGGGCCACCCTGCATGAGCTACAAAACAATTTTAGATGTCTGTTACTTGTGCTGGGTTTGGAGATTCCCAGGTGAAGCCAAGCTATACCTCCAGTGCTGGGCCTGGGTCCACTTGGCAAGAAATATCGGATCTGGAGGCTCATTGAGGCCGGTTGTTTGCTTGTCTGAGAGGATTTAGGAAGTTATGAATCATGAGACCAGGTATTTGTAGGGGCCCAACGGCTATAAGGGGTTAAGGAGAGGGTTTCTCACCACGGGAGTGGTGATAGAGACCTGGTTTCTGGCCTCAGGTCATTTTGGGCTCTGACCGCTTCCCGACCTTTGGATATCTGGTTGTTCCCATGCGCAAAAAGAAAACATGGCCTTCTTGGCAGGTGCAAGGAAGTATGCGTTATGAGAACCTCGTCCTGAGGGAACTTGTAAACTTTATCTCAAGGACATGGCTGTTATACGCCCTGTAACTCTTGAGGCGCTGTATTTAAAAGCTCTAGTCTCCTTCAATAAACTCGCCTTTACCAGCAGAGTATTGGCCCTCTCCATTATTCAATCCCTCACCCTGACTTATGACCCCCTGCCGCAGCGGGCTGCGGCAGGTATTCATATGGAAAAGTCACTCTTAGCAGCTTGGGTGGGCCATGAGTTCGGTGGGATGTCTCAGGGTATCTCCAGGGTGGGGAAAACAGTATCAGCCAAGCTGATGGAGTCTAGATATGGCACTTGCCTGCTGGCTCTGTTGCTCTGTTGGGGGAGGGTTCAGAAGAGGGACAATGGCCTCCGCTTGCCTCTCTGGGAGAATGCTGTCCCCCACCTCTCGCCTTGATGCCCAGGCACTTCAGTTCCTCTCTATATGCCACTAGTGCCTTTCAAGCTGCCAATCTGGTGCTAGAGCTTAGAGGGAGTGAGTCTGGTTAAGTCTGTGTGTGGGATATTTAAGAAGGACTGCTTGGGACTCCAGTTTCTTCTGCCAACTCAATCCCCACTGGTTTTGGCACACAGAGGTTATGGGGACTTATTTTCCTGACACTGGAACCCTGGGCTGGGGAGACTGCTATAGGCCTGTGACTCCTTGCTGCCGAGATATCCCTCCCAGATTTTTATCCACCACACGTGGGTGTGGGACCAGTACATTCCATGTCTCTGCCCCTCCTACCAGTCTGGATGGATGTGGTTTCTTTAATTCTGTAGTTATCAGACTTCCATTTAACTCAATTTCTGATGGCTCCAAGGGATAGTTGTTCTATGTTTTAGTTGCAATTTTGATGTGGTTGTGCAAGGAGGTGAGCCATGTTTACCTATGCTGCCATTTTATTGTAATTCCCAAAGGAATTGGGGTGGTTTTAAGAGAAAATCTTGATTAGATTTTAAAGCTGCAGAAGATCAGTGTCACTGAACTTCTGAAATCTGTTTTTTCCTGTCAATGTATCTTTTCTTTTTTGCAACAGAAAACATAATGGGTAGAAAAAGCAGATTTTACTTTGAATCTTTGTAATTAAACTAATTGGGTACTGAATTATAAACAGACCAGTTTTTCAGAGTAGAACACTACTCACAGGTCCATGAATACAAGAAAAGGCATATTAAAGGGCATTTCAATTCATGAAAAAAAAAAGTGTTCCGGTAATTCTTGTAACTATTATCTCATATCATACACAAAGTGGTGAGTCCTATGTGAATTACAGATTTAAGTAGTAAACAGTATTAAGTACAAAAGATATTATAGAAGCAAATATGAAATATTTTTAAAATCTTGAGATGAAAACTATTTTTGTAAGTTTTGTAAAACCTAGAAACCATAAAGGAAAATTTTGACATATTTAAAATTTTATAAAATTATAAAACTTCTTTAGGACAAAACATAATATTACAAACTAAAAAATATCAACAAATGAGACAAAATATTAACATATGTAAAATATAACCTATGTAATATATTAGCATACCTATTCTTGTTCAGCATGGTTTTGAAAAAAATGACCAACATAACAGCAACACTGGTAAGGCATATCCAGGCATTTGTAGAAGAAGAAAAACAAATAATTAATAAGTGATGAAAAATGCTCAAATACACTAAAATCATAGTAATGCAAATTAAAACAGGAATGAAAACTTTTTATATTTAAATTGGGAAAATGTCAAATGTTTATAATGTCTAGTGCATAATGTACTGAATTAAAGGGAAAAAATAACATGTGAATAGATATGTAATGCAATTGTAATTGTGCTACAGCTTCTGAAGTCTGCTCTCAGTTTTTGGCTCATCGTCCCCTTGTCTTCCTCTGTACAGACAGCCACATCACAGCTCTCTGGTCATTCTTCCATAGGCACATATTCCTCTGCACAGAAGGAAAGGTTTTCTGATTTTTTCAGGATTTATCTAATTTGATTGGGGCACTGAGGCCACCCAGATTATCCAGGGTAGCCTCCCATCTCAAGATCATTTACTTAATCACATTTTCAAAGTCTCCTTCTCCATGTAAAGAAACAGGTTCCAGGTTCCAGGGATTACACGTGGACAGCTCTGTTTCTGTTGACAGAAAATAGTCCAGAACCAAATAGGTCTCCCACATGTGTCATGGGGATCTGCTCCATTAGACAACAGGCTCCTCCACGGGTCTTTCCTACATAACCACATACCATCTTTGGCGTCTGCTGAGATGGCTGAAGGGATCTGAGTCACACACATCATCTCATCCAAGCACCTTTCTGTGACTGAATACTCTGGCTTTTTGCTACTTCTGAGGCTCTAGCAAAAAGTTGTACAGCCACACTCTTAGTCATTCTATAGAGCACACTTGCCTGACAGTGAGTCTTCTAATTTTACCATCTTTTTC